>BPLR01020249.1:0-301104 GCA_021605095.1 Caerostris extrusa | reverse complement strand
TTTGCATATCATTATTTAAAACGTATTTTGGGGAAATGCGTTTATCAATTTGTGTTATTGTTCAACTTAAGAAAATACCATTTCAAGAAAAGAAATAAGTTTTGGCCATTTGATATTTGAAAATAAAATTTCGGAAAATTAGCTCAAATCTTGCTGGATTTATCAAAAATTATATGTAGAAAAAGTTGGTCTGCTGTTCCATATTCAGGAATTTGCCAGAACAATTGGACCATATTTTTAACGAACTTACCTCGTAGTGGATCTACAAAGGATTTTGAATGATCGAGTTGCTCGTGGTGTGGTGAATGTGAGATTCAATCCGAAATTGTGTGCTCTTCTATTAACGTTAAGGTGATAACTGGGTCTTGGCCTAAAAACTAATATCTACCAATAAGAAACTCTGTGAGGGGTGTAACCAGACACGAAGAGTTGGGGTAGAGGAAGTATTTTGTATCCGTCATATTAAGCTAATTTTTTTAATTTCTCAAAATATTCCAAACTAAATTTATAATATTTTTTTATAAATAGTTACGATAAGAGGCAAGAAATGCTATGGTCCATTCTTAAAATATAAATAGAATCAAAATGTTTAAGAACTATATTAGTACTAAAATGTCGCCCTTTATATAATTTTGACGTAGTTGCGTAGAAGAATTATTGAAGCATATCCTACATTTCACTTCATGGCCACTTTGTTTTTTAATACATTATTACTTTGGAGTTAGTTTTTGCTAAGCTCTGGACTGGTGTCCCAGAGTTTGGATATTAAAAAAGATTGGAGGATTTGGGAAAAACTCGTTCATCAATAACGTCAGCATTTCCATCGAAAGAACGGCTGATAATAAATTACGCTTTCGTGCCTACTTGAATTGTTGTTGTTCACGAAATCCAGTTCAGGATAATAATTAAGAAAATATTTATCTTCAGATTTACCAGAGTTTACGGTGCTGGAAAAAATAGTATTTAACTTTCAGACGGTAAACGTTTTTGATAGCTCAAGAAATACTTTAAATGTGTTCTTTTATTGCTTTTTGAAATTATATTAATCGAGGAAAAGACATTTTTTTCTGGTTAAACAATTCGATCTAATTGAAGTATAGTGTGGAAGTAGTAGAAATTGTTGTAAGATTATACGGAAAACTAATAAACAAAATATAAATCTCATTAAAACTTTAAAACTAATTAAACGATTGTTTATTAAAAATTATTAGCCCACAATCATTATGACACTAAACCCAAACCAAAATCTTGGATCTTTAGATTCCAAGATCTGTGTTTATATAACACAGTGATGAAATAAGTTATCTGCATAACAAAAGGAAGTCAACTGTTTCCAATTTTTGGTGCTTATCCAGTGGCAGAAACAGCCTCAGGGGTGTGTCAAGGCCTTCCACATACTGGCAGATTTTTCCTTTTGCCACTGGGCGGGTAGGGTCCAACCTGCTCCCAACTCTCAGCAGTTATATTAGACAGATCTGATGGTTTAAAAGAGGATTCCAAGCCACCACAAGCATCCATCTTAGCAACAGGACTCAAGCTCGCCTCTGCCGAGGTGCCCAGGGTACAGTCACGACTATCCAGATCTATTTTGGCACTAGAGCCCCTCTTATAGGGTGTATGAGGTGCATACTGAACGATCTCACTTTCGAGATATTACTGTACACCAAGCTTTATAGTGCGGTTTTGATAGCCAATTGGCTAGCGCTCTGGCCGTGGTTGTCATAGGCGTCAGGTGTGGAATCACAACGTGCATGTTTGTTGGTGGTTCCGGAATCCACGATAAACTGCCAAGTCTGGACCTAATTAGCGTAGGAGTGTGCACAAGATACGACTGTGGCGACAAACCGAAGCCAAGCTATAGCAGTCTCGTATTTCTTTTCGCTCTTTCTCACATGCTTTCCAGAAAGAGAGATTAAACCAGCGGTTGTCAAGAGGTCGGCCTACGCAGATTTTCGAGTGTACCCCTGTGGAATTTTCAGAAAATATGAAATGTTCCTTTAAAAATTCGCTGGAATAAAATAAAGACGTTTTTTAGTTCTTATTGTAAATTAAAGATGTGGTTGGATTAAAAGCTGCAATAAATTAATAATGTGCATGTAAGAAAATTTGGGGCCAGATGGCCACGGAATGACAAGCGCATCAGTGCCACAGGTTTTGGTTCGAGTCTCCAAACGGTGCCATGGATGCCAGTAGGAGTTCGGAATCCACTTTTAAGCGCGGGTTTCGCTCTAATAAACTGTAAGGCTGACATCCTACCTCAAAGAAAACATCTGCACGTGCAAAAATCCTACAGTAAACAAATAACCTACCCTGTGGATCTGTAGGCCACATGAAGAAGAATTTAAGAAAATTTATTATTATAACGTTGTAAATTTATGTTTTATTGTTGAAAATTTTTAATTAATCTTTTTATAAGTTCATAAAAAACTTAATATTTATGACTTCATAAATAATAATTACAAAAAATATTGTTTGATTTAGAGTTATAAATAAAATTTTTGATTTAATAATTTAACAAATAAGTCATTTTTATCGCTTTAATTAAATCAATTCCAAATGAGACTAAATCATAATAATTATAACGTTGGCTAAATGGATGAATTATAGATTTAATTTTCCACATCTCCTTATAGCTTTTATTTTGATGTTATTAAATTCAGGATGTGCATTTATATTATTTTACACACAATAGTTAACATTGATGCATTATATATAAGTCAAGAAAAGCATTATTACTTGTCGGAAACATACTTCAGTTCCCAACAAAAACAGGTATAGCATTGTCCTCACAGACAATCTTGCTGGGGGTGCAAGATCTCTTTTTCCGGAAAATGCAAAGAGCAATATATATCAAACATGAAACTGAGTAAACTGGATTAGTGACTTCTTTTTTAGTGCTGCATCCTATTCATAACGTCATACACACTTTAATGTGTATTCTGTGAATATGTTAAATTCAGGAAATATATATTGCTAGACTAAGGGAGAGGCGCTGGTTTATATTTTTGTTATAATTTTTTTCTTAAAGATCTTATTATAGGATATTTCTAAGTACTTATTTATTTATTTAGATACCATTATTAATTAAAGAATTATTTTTGATCAAAACAAATCAGGTGTTAATCCTTTTTGAATCATTATAGGACATAATATAATAATTTATTTTTAAAAAATTTCAACTGAATAATAGATAATATAGCTATTTATTATAAACTGCTTTTTCGTAAAAAGTGATGCATTTAAATACCAGACTCAAAACTACTATTTAAAAGATAAATATTTTTTTAAATAGATGCCATTATTAATGTTGTGATAACTCGAAAGGGTAAGCCAACAATCGTTTGCCCAGTGACAGCTAGCGTGCAGGGAGGGCTGAGGGTTCGAATCCGCTCACAGAAACGAGGAGGATTAAGGTTGCCTTGTGGGATTTTCCGTATTTTCCCATATGGCACACAAATGCTGGAGCAATTACCCAAAAAGTTACTATACCCCGTTCTTCATTTGTCGTAAGATACACAAGGGACGACATAGAAGATGTTATGAAGAAGTTATTGAAAGTTGACTGTCTTGGAAATGTAACAACATATTAAATAATTGCAAAAAGCTTTGAAGATAGATTTTTAAATAATTGTTTGAATGCAGCAAAAAAAGCTTTATATCTCTAAAGCATTCATAAAAAATATCAGTATGAAATTTATTTTCTCATTTAACATACTAAGCACCCATATTTGAATGCGTACCGTTCATGGACACGCAGCGAATTATTTCCTAGCCTTTTAGAGTGGTCTGGAATAATAAATTCCCTTATTTTCCCTTACCAGCGAGCCTACAGTCGCGTTTCGTAAAACCTTTGATGCATGATGAAAAACCGACTCTATCTGGAGTGGATATTTTCCAACCAGGAGAGTTAGCAAAACATTCTCGCATGCTTTTCAATTTTCGTCCTTACTGAAACAAAGCGGTTTGGAAAGAATTCGAACAACTCACACGTTCAAATGTGGTTGCTTTTTGGTTGGCGTGAAATTATTTACAAAACCGATTGCAAATTTTTCTCGCCTATTGATTTGCAAATTTCGATGGCGAACAAAGCCATCCATCGATTTTTTTTTTTAGCCTGTACAGCAAACAAATTGCTTTCTTGGATTAGTTAATATTACTATTAAAAAGAAAAATTCAAATTTCAAAAGCAATCCATACATTTTGAAATTTCGAAAATATAATCTTCTGTAGTTAATATTTTAAAGTGAAATGGAAAATCTTTCAGCAATGGACAATATATTTTACCAAAATCGTTGACATAAATTTTAGTGGATTTAAATCCATTTTTAACGACACATATCTAATAATCGCATCCCTACGTATTGTTAGATATATAACTGCCCCTCATGTTCTATTTTTTTTTTTTTTACGATGAATTTATATGAAAAGTAACGGTAAAAGCAAAATTATAAATTTATATTAAATTTACATCATTTAAATAACCTTTAGCCCGACTCGTGGCTCTCAGTGGAAGCGCGCTTCACTGGTGAGCATTAGGTCTGGGGTTCCGCTGACGGTTTTGTTGTAGACACTTTCAAAAAACGAGGAGGCTTGATGGCGTTTATGATGTTCAACGTCTTGCTTAGTTAGTAGAGCCATCTGGTGAGAGTTTTCAGGGGTTTCTCTATACTATACGCAAATGCGGGTAGTTTCCCCTTAACGTCGTCCCGAAAGGCGCTGCCCTCCTTCAGCTTCACCTGAGCCAAATCAGACTTCTACCTACGGGTGTTCCATCACAACAACAGAAGCTTCTCCTTTCCACTCGTTCCATGAGACTACAAAGGTTCTTGGACTTGGTCTAGATGTTGCTGTCTACTAAGTGGGATAAAAAATAATAACAAAAGTAAATTTAAAATATTTAAAAATGTATGTAATCAATTGCTCAATCAGTTAAGTACATTAACAATTACAAAAAAGGAATAATAATTAAAGCAGAAAAATGTATAGAAAAAAACTTCGGATAATAATTCATCTTAATAACTAATGAGCAAATCTAACAAATTTTTTCCAATGCAATTACATATCGCCATCGCTCACCGAACCCGCCTTGGAGAAAAGATTAATTTCAGAAAGCAATTCGGTGATAACAATAACGTCCCAACAAATAATTGGAAGTAAATTATTATTTTTACATTTTCTCTTCTTTTTCATTTTATTAAGCCAACATAGATTTCTAATAAGATGTAATTTTGAAACAGCGCGCAGTTGTCGATCGATACTTATGATTAAATCCAATTGGTAAGATGAAGTAATCAGGGCATATTTGCTAACTCAATTACGCTTTTTCTTTCTCTGCTTTTGACTGAAAATTCTCTGTTTATTGCTACTCGCTGAAAGATCTGAATACTAATAGCAATTTAAGAACAGAAAAGCATCTTGAGATGATCGAATTGATTTTAATTGAGCAGCACGCTTTGAATGATTTATGCTGTATTGAACTCGTTAAAGTTCATCACGTCTGATAGAATGCAATTGTTTGGAATTTTTATTTCTGTTGTAGTTTCTTGTAACTCAAACAATCTCTTTGTACAATTTTTTTGAGCGTGAACAAACATGACTGCTGTAATGCAATTACAGATCAAATCCACTTTCTATCCCCAACTAAACAAAGATATAAAGATACTATATGGAATTCGATTTTTTTTCATGGGTTTTTTTGGTGCAGACATAATCCCATGTTGTGGAAGCAATTTAACTTTTAAGTTTAGTTCACAGTTTAAATCAATGATACTGAAAAGCTAACTTTTAATAAAGTAAAAACAAAAATAAGTAGCGAAAGATCTACAAACCATTACTAATAAAGATAGAATTCTTTTAAAAATTGTTTAATTTTTAAATGAACTAATCAAATTATTATTGCTTGAAAAGTAATTCAATATGAAATAATTGAATAACAAGATATCTTCCTCTGGTATTTATAGTATATTATCAAAGATTTGTGTAGAAAATGCATTTGGTTTATAAATTGCCTCTTGACCAGCTTCTATTATTTTCAATAAAACTCTGGCTTATAACATCAAACTATCTGCCTGTGTAAACCCAACCTAGTCATTTACTCAGTACTGTGTATAACCATCGTACTGTACAAAACTTGCAAGCTGCTAAGTATGTCAGATTCAAACATAACTGTAAAACAGGCAAGAAGGTAATTTAGTTGGAATTAACTACAAGAAATTTAGTTTAATTCTTTACTAAAATTGAAAGCTGTTAATATCAAAAGCAAAATTAAATGATGAAAATTCCGTTGTTGTTATCCTGAGTTTCTTGCAATGCAGGACAGACTTCCCATGAGTAGTCTATTCATGGAAAGGGCAGCTTCTGTCTTGATGGAGAAACCGTACGTAGAAGTCTGAGTCTTCTGGGAGGACTTTTAGTTGAACTACCCACATTTGTGTATCTTAAGGAGAAAACTCGGAAAACTACCCACTTGGTATTCTGACTAACATGGCAAGATCCTGAATATCCCAAATACCATCCAGGATTCTCATTTTTGAAAAAGTGTCCATAACAAAGCCGCCAGTTTTGAACCTCCGCCTTAATGATCATCAACGGAGTAACTGAGCCACGAATTCACTAATAAAAAGGCTAAAAATTTAGGCTATAATACGCAAAAAATTCACTAATAAGTATTAAGACTAAAATTGAAGTATTATATAATATATTTTTAAAATTGACTTGCACTCAATTATGTCTGACCAGCACCCCTAACAAGTAATCGATTCGTCCATAAACTTTAAACGTTGTTTAATCTTTCCACAGAATAGGTGACAGACAAAAATATTTCGAAACTGAAATATTTTATCAACACATCAAATAAATAAATAAATAAATAACGAACCATAAATAATTAGAAAAACTAAAAAAAAAAAAAATGAACAAAAGTTATGATTTTTAAAGACTTTATTAAAGATATTGAAAGCAAACGACTTCTATGGCTCCTAGCAACTCATACAGTCTTATTGAACAATTCTTAGAACGGAACAAACATACTGCTTTAACATAATTAGAGAACACAATTCCACATCCTGCTGTCTTCAGTCAAACTTAAAATAAAAGATATCTCGGGCGAAATCAGGGCAAATCCAGTTTAAGCAAACACGCCTCGAATCGCCAAACTGCGAGACCGAGCAAATATTTTTCAAGATTTTGAAAGGGTGCCCCACTAGACTTGACCCGGGACGAGCGCTTCCCTTCTCCCCCTTTAAATCAATTGCGATTGTGGACACAATGACATAAAGGACCTCGACAGCAACAGAGTTTTCGCCGCGCTGATTTAATGGATGTTACGTGTAATGAGATTTCGAGAGGAATCTCTGGTAGGTTCTGATAGAGGGCGAAAATGGATATTCGATAGTAAGTTTGACAGCTTCCATACTAAGCACATAATTCGACAATGGACGGTCAAATCACTGATGAAAGCGGAGTGGAGTTGGAGACCTTGAATTTTCGGACTGAGAATGGGTGTAAATAGATCCGATGTCTGTGACTCGAGGGATATAAGTAGTTCTATTGTATAGTGCCACATTTGAGTTTAGTTCACATATCAGCAGAAATTAAAATGGTGGTATTATGTTGGATAGAATTTATGTTGAATTTAAAAATAGTCAAATATTTAGTAATAAGAAATTGGCAATTTTAAGATTAATAACATGAATTGGCAAGACTATTTTACTGTTGTTTTATATAAATGCTTGTGTATAGATGGAAAATGCTTATTTTTATTTAATCTGCATCAATTCCCGTTTTCTGGAAAATTGTAATTTATACATGTGTGTGGAAAAAATTATAAATTTTATAAAAAAGAATTTTGTTTCATACTATTTAAATATTATATCCAACAACAGTAATTATTTTATCTTAAATGACACAAGAATATAATTCATGGTTCTTCTTCTTCATAGGCACAGCAGCCACAATGGTGGGTCCGGCCATTCTGCCTACTGGCAGATTTCGAGATACAAGAGGTTTTCTTTTCATGGTGTAGAGTTGTCAGCCCTACGCCCAACGCTTTACAGTCATATTAGACGGGGATCTAAGGTTTAAAGTGGAATCAGAATCACTACAAACATCCATGGCACCGCCGGGACTCGAACCAGAAATATGTGGCACAGAGCGCCAGTCATTCGGCAATCAGGCCCCTGTATTTAATTTTTAAAACTGTTTATTCAATATTTCCACAGAACATCCGTTGACAAAAAACAGCCGGTATGTTTCGAAACTAAATAATTTTCCCAACACATCAAAACAATAAATGATGTACCAAAAATAATTAGAAAAACTAAAATATTTAAGAAATATTATAATTTTTAAAAACTATATTAAAAAGATGTTTAAACAAATGACTTCCATGGCTCTTAGCCATTCATACAGTCTTATTGAACATTTCTTAGAAAGTAACAAACATACCGCTTAAACATAATTAGAGAACTTGGTTCCACGTTCTGCTGTCTTCAGTCAAACTCAGTTATTTCATATTGAAGATATTTGGTTTTTATAGTATATTATCAAAGATATTTTTAGAAAAAACTTTTCGTTTATAATTTGCCTAATGACCAACTTCTATCACTTTCTAGTTTATTTAACCAAACTTTCCGCCTATGTACCCAACATGGTGATTTGTTCAGCACTGAATATAACCATTGTACTGTACAAAAATTTGCAAGTGCCAAGTGTGACGGTTTAAACAATAACATTACAACAGGAGAGACAGATAACTTAGTTTGGGTGCTGATAATGATAATTTTTAACTAAAATTGAAAGTTACTTAATATCAAAATTAAAATTAGGTGATGATAATTCCGTAATAAGTATTAAAGACTTTTCTTTTTAAAATTGTCTTACACCGCGTATGTCTGACACGTCAAATAAATAAGTAAATAAATAAAAAACCATAAATAATTAGAAAAACTAAAAATTAACAAAAGTTATTATTTTTAAAAATATATTAAAAAAGATGTTTAAAACAAATGACTTCTATGGCTTCAAGCAACTCATGCAGTCCTATTCAACAATTCGTAGAACAGGAACAAACATACTGCTTTAACATAATTAGAGAACACGGTTCCCTTTCCGGCTGTCTTGTCAAACTCGAAAAAACAAAAAAACATCTCGGGCGAACGAGGCCAATCCAGTATAAGCAAACATGCCTCGGATCGCCAAACTGCGAGCGCGAGCAAATATTTTTCCAAGATTTTGAAAGGGTGCCCGCACTTGACTTGACCAGGACGAGCGCTTCCCTTTTCCCCTTTAAATCAATTGCAACTGTGGACACAATGCCATGACATAAAGGACCTCGACAGCAAGAGAGTTTTCGGGGCGCTGATTTAATGGATGTTATGTGTAATGAGATTTCGGAGAGGAATCTCTGGTAGGTTCTGTTAGAGGCGAAAATGGATATCCGATAGTAAGTTTGACAGCTCCCATATTGAGCACATAATTGGACAATGGACGATCGGGGCAGTGATGAAAGCGGAGTGGAGTTGGAGACCTTGAATTTTCCGGACGAGAATGGGTGTAAATAGATCCGATGTCTGTGACATAAGTGAAATAAGTAGTTTTATTGTATAGTGTCACATTTGACTATAGTTCACATTTCAGGAGATATTAAAATGGTGGTATTAAGTTTGATGTAACTTAAGTTGAATTTAAAAATAGTCAAATATTTAGTAATATGAAATTAGCATTTTTAAAATTAATAACATGAATTACCAAGAGTATTTTACTGTTCTATATAATTGCTTGTGTATAGATGAAAAATGCTTATTTTTATTTAATCTGTATCAGTTAACGTCTTGTGGAAAATTATAATTAATATACGCGTGGAAAATATTAAAATTTTAGAACTTGTTTTTAAATATTTTTAAGTATCATATCCAAAAACAGTAATTATTTTATGGGAAATGTAACAAGAATATAATTTATGCTTGGTTTTTCTTCTTTATTGGCGCAACAGTTCCATAGTGGGCGAAGGCCATCTGCTTACTGGCAGATTTCGAGACAATATATAATGCTAAAATTGAGTTACATTTCAAGTGAAATTAAAATGGAGGTATTAAGTTTGAGGTAATTTATGATGAATTCAAAAATAGTCAAATATTTAATAACATGAAAACAGCATTTTTAAAATTAATAACATGAATTAGCATGTGTATTTTACAGTTATTTTACATGATTATTCGTGTACAGAAGAAAAATGTTATTTTATCTACATTAATTAAGGTTTTGCTGATAATTATAATATGTGGAAAATATTATACATTTTATAAAAACAATTTCTTTTCATACTTTTTTAAATATCATATCCAACAACAGTAAGTATTTTATTGGAAAGGTAACAGGAATATAATTCATGGTAAATAAATATATTAGATTATAAATAAATATGAACAACTAGGTGCTTTGAGATCTATATTCGCTGATGTTTCTTTATCTCAGTTTATCAAAATTATATATATATATATATATATATATATATATATATATATATATATATATATATATATTAGGATAAAACTAGTCAATTAAAAAGTCTTAAAACATTTTAACAAAAAAATAAACATAACTATTTAACGTGGTTTAGGATATAAAAAAAATAAACTATAATTAAGCATATTTTAACAATTAAATATTTAGGATCGTATAATATATAATGAGCATCGCATATGTCCATGCTAAATGAAAATTTCAGTCCTCAGATGATCACACCACCGATGTGTATTTAGCTGTAATTTTAGGGTAGATAATCAGTACAATTAGGTGTATTTTTAGTATTTTATAAATCATTTATAAGATACTAAAATACACAATTGTACTGATAAGTTTAATTTTTTCAATTCTCCCCGCCTATCGTAACTGTGAAATATGAGACTTTTAAAGTGTAGTTTTAATTTTAGTATTTAATGAAATTTTAAAATTAACATGAAATTCTAACGTGTTCTATGTTTTTAACTTTCTAATTTTAAGCGTTTTTAAAGTTTAATTTTTAATATTTAAAGAAATCCCTTTTAATGTTTTTAAGATAAAAAAATACTTCGTAATTTTTTTAAAAATAATTTTTAAGATGGATGTTTTCTTGGTACTTTTTAAAACATAGATACTCAATTGATACTTCCGTTGCCGTTTCCGATACTAAAATATTAGGTTGAAAATGAAAATTTAAATCTAAATCTTAGTTTGTTCTAATATAGTATGACTTTGAAAATGCAGGATTTAGATAGACAATTTTGAAGGAAAAAAATATATATATTTATTGTTGCACATAATCATTAAGATATTTTACAATACTTTCTATGATATATACTTATCTTTTGGGCAACTTTTAAATTTCAACTTAGATCTTTTTTTTGCCTCTGCAGCAAAACATTTTTAGAGAATTTTCGATCTCCTGTTTATTACTGAAAATTCTGCCACCAAAAATATCCTGGAGACCAAACAGATAGTAATCTAATGGGCCTATGTCTGGTCCACAAGATGGATGAGGGTAGAATTTTCCATCTAATTCATTCAGCCATTTGTTTGGTGTGTGGTCGGGCGTTATTATGTTGAAGAATCACATTTCATCCAATTGAGGAATATAGGTCGTTTAGTGACTGAAGTCCATTTTAAATTCTCTAACTTTTAACAGTAGACGTTAGAAGTAATAGTTTGGATATTCACCAACAATTTAAAATAAACCGCCCTTTCTATATCCCAAAGCAAAAACCTTTTTTACATTCAGTCCTGGTTTTTAGCAGTGGGAATAGATTTATCTTTTGAATTTAACCATTGACTTTTTCGAGTAACGTTTGTATAAAGTATCCACTTTTCATTTCCAGTCACTTTTCATTTCACGCTTTAAAAAAGAATTTCATTCCTTGAGATTTGCGATGGGCAAACATTTACTCCTTGCTGACGTTTTTGAGTTGTAAACTCATGGGAAAACTAAACTCCAACTCGAAAGATGTTGAGAATGAAATGTCGAGATGTTCTACTGCATTTGTTTGTGCATAGTGGAGTCTACCAGCTACTTCTCTACTTATAAGTGGTTTCCAACTCTACCAATGCACTCAAATCATCATTACCAACCTGTATTTGCCGACCACTTCTCTGTTAATCTTCAAGACTAAAATACCTTTCTCGGAATTTTCTAAACAAATGTTGAATTTGCCTTCCACTTTTTTCTTCCTTGTATTCAGAATCTATGACCATGAAAAATATGTTTTTCTATTTTCAAAAGAAGATATTCCAATACTTTGGCCAAACAATCTTCAATGTGTTGAAATTCCATCAGGTTAAAGCTACCAGTCAGACCTCTAAATGTACTGGTATAATTTGGAAAAAATGATAAATTTAACCGGAATTAAAGCTATTGCGTTTAGATGCATTCCACTCAAATCTCACGACGTTTCTCCTATTTATTACTGTGCATTTGGACTTTTAAAACGCGGTCTTATATCCTAAAATATTGGATGAAGTTTGTAAGATTTATTTTTGTAAACTAATGTGTAATATAACAACAAAAGGGTTATTTGTCTGAACATATAAGGAAATTAAGTTCTTACATTTGTTTATAAACATATGATTTCAAAAATTTTTACAAAATGCATGAACACCTCTATATTTGAAGAAATCTAATTTGAAGCTTCAACTGGTACACCTAACATTTTATTTGGAGCAAGATTTTAAAATATTTTTACCACAAGCATACTTAACTCTTTTCTCAATATCATATAATAATATCTTATTTATGTTTGCATTTATCAATGAAATTCATTCCATTGACTATCATTGATGGCAAGGAAAGGATGACTATCATTCAAACAAATGCATTTGTTTTAAATTGCCACCGAACATACTTCCTGCATATTCCATATACTTAAACATGTTTGGCTTTTGAAGTCTAAAAAGACACTACACTTCCTGCCATTCGGAATAATTTTTTTAAACTAAAACATAAATTGTAATTAATGAAATATTTTTTTTAGTTTGTTTCTAGCAAAACTCTTTACGACTATTGATTTACTCGAATGAGAAACCCAAGAAGGAATAGAAATACTATATTCTAGTTAAATTAAGCAAGTAGTTTTTAAACAGCTAAGAGTTAGTTGTTTAAAAAAGACTCATATGACACAACAAAAAATTTTTTTAGCAATATTATTCACTTCTTGCAAAATAAATCAATTTATTATGCAGATTTTCCTAAAAATAATACTGCTTAAAGATACATTCTTAAAAACAAATCCTATTCATTTTAACAACTTTTACTCTGCCCTGAATAGATTCTCAGTTTATTGAATTGCGAATTAATGATTTTTATTGGAGTCAAGCAATGAGAATTATATTTTAAACACCAGTAGTTGGGAGGAGCGGGGACATTTATTTGTTCTTTAAATTGTAAACATGTATATAATACTATGGCTTTCATTTGTTGCATAAAATGCTAACTTTAATGCTCTTTTCAAAAATATGTCTTTTTTTTTTTTTAATTTGCGTAAATTTAATTTTCTTTAATTCTTGTTTTGAATTTCTTTCGTTTCCTATAATTTTGCTATCTAATTTAATCTTCAACTTTAATATCAACGATATTTTTCATTGATTCATATCTTTTATAAATAAATCCTTTTCTCAATTATATCACTTAAATGGACAATGTTTGCACTATTCGAAATCGTAAACCCCAAAAGCCGTTGTAAATAATTTAACAAAACATCAGAGAAGTTTGTCTAGGAAAATCATTTTAACTTCTATCGCTGTACACACAAAAAATTAGCTCTGGGGTATGTTGGTGGGCTACTAGATTATAACTGGGTAGGGTTGGGTTGAAATACTTGAGGCACAGGATGGAGAACTCACAGATTTGTTGACATGGGCACAAACGCCAAACATACAATTAGAGACGTACGAGATTTAACGCATTTAAAGAAAGATAATTATAGATTCGTTGAAGGACTTTTATGCAAAAAAACCTGAATCTCGGCTACGCGCAGGATGTGCTATATATATTTCCTTTCAGGGTAAGAGTCTGTAGACCAAATAATGCGCTGATATGCGCTAAATATATTTCCTCTCGTGATGAGAGTCTATAAACTAAACGTTTCTTAGCAGGTGCGCAGGTTTGCGCTGTACTTCCTGTCGGGTGAGAGTCTTGAGACCGACTGACCATTTGACATGAATGCCACAAGGGGTTCTTTTTCCAGTGTATAGGAAGAAGCACTATTATGGCACTATTTTTGAATTTTTAAATAGTTATAAATAGCATTACATCTAGGAAACCAGACTTGTTTGGAATCTTAGAACTAACAAAACACAAAAACAATTGGTTTCACCTATTCGAAAGGACCTTGCAAATTTAATATGCCTTAAAAAATAGTAATTGGATTTGCTGATATGCAGGTTATTCATAAAATTTAGAATTTAATGCACGAACAAAATGCAAAACAACAACCTTAAAAATAAAAAAGTATAGGATTCCATACTATTGTCTTTTTTGAAAAAATCGTGATTTAACGTGAGAGTAAATGAAGTTTAAATAAAAAATCATTACCAAATGAAACGAGAATGTTTTTACGAATATTAATATATGAAATAATTATTTATGGATGCAAATATTCTCACTTAATAAATAGAAAAAGAAACTGCATTTTCTTTTGAAGAAGATTTTCTTTTTGAATTTTTTCTTATTACACTAATTAAGTAAATGTTTATATTTTTTGGAAAGGACGGGGTACACAATTATATTAATGATTAATTTTCATTTTCATACTCAATGCCCGCTTGAATAAAGTTTTTCTGTGATAAAAATTTTTAAAGAAAAAAATATTCAGCTCATTTTACTAACGAATTATACTAAGATAATTGCGATATTTATTTATTTTTTTTCTTGGAAAATAGTGCAGAAAATAAAAAAATCTCGAAATAATTTTCCTCTTATTTTTATGTAAAAGCAACTTTATTCATTTATTATTTTGTAACTGAATAGTTGAAAGATTTTTAAAATAATTTTTAAGGTTTTATATACAAAAGTATTTACAGTTGGAACCACTTTTATTTGCAATTAATCATACGTACCTATGGTAACTATAGCAATCATTTTCATTTTGAAGGTTCATATAAGCATTTCATTAGTTTTCTTTGTTTGAAATTATTATTTAAAAAATATTAGATTAATTATTAAAAAGTACGTGTTTGGAGAAAAAAAGCCTAATTTTTATATGATATATTTTTTTTAAATAGAGATTTAAAATATATGTTATATCTTTGATTTGACAAATTAAACTGAACTTTTACTTTCTTCAAGGTTAAAGGAAAAAAAATAATCATGTTAATTTATAAACAAAGGGACACTAAATGTAGACTATTATTTTCAGATAAACTCGATCAATTTTTGATGAGATTTAGAAAATAAAATTGGAAAAATATTCATTGTAAAGTCTCGCCCTATAACGGTTTCAAGAGGGCCATTTCAGGTTCATTGGTACTTTAATTTTTCATTTATAAGCAAAGAGAAAAACAACACTTCCTATCGACTCGTCAAAGAACACTCTTGCTCTCTTTCTCCAAAATGCTCCATTTAAAAAAATCCGTCAAGAACTTCTCTAACTTATCATTAGAGTGGACACTTTCAGCCCATGGTATATCACCAATCACGATGCAGCAACTCATCACGTATTCCATATCCCGGCTGTAATTGCTTCGCGACCTGTGAAGGTCGAACAGAAATCGCTGATGTTAAGATGTCTTATTTTCAATGACCCTGATTATCTGCTGTCAGATTTGAGTGTCAGGTTGCTCTCATTGGGTCAAAACACCAATTGCATGTGATATAAATATCCACGATACTGCTTATCTCATGTCAGATTTGAGTGATAGGTGGTTATTATGTACTTGTTAAAGAATATATATTCATTTTCCCTGGGAACAGAAAGGTTATTTAGGTTTAATTAAGAAAAGGTATTCAGATTAATATTATCTAAATTGAAGCTAATGATTAGGCATATTACTAATTTCAATTTGGATTAATTATTTAATTTTAAAAAATAATAAATAATTGTTTTGTGCTAAACGATCATTTTATAAGCCGTGGATTCTATTAGATCAGCATGATATTCGAAATCCAAATAATATTTTGGTTACATTTTTCCTAATCAATTCTATTGTTTTCGGCAATTAATCATGTTAGCATGTGATATACAGGATTACAACATGGTACATTGTTCTTAAGTGGTTTGATTAAGCTTTTAAGTCTCATAAAGCTGGACAATTTTAAAATTTCTAAAAAAAGTATCTGGTATTTAAGGTTATCATATCAAATGCTGAAATTAAGTTTAAAATATAATTAAATCTGTAATGAAATTTTCCAACACGGTTCTAAATTAGACGGTTAATTAGTTGTTGTGAAAATACGTTCCGATAATAATTAGTGAATATTTTAATAATGTTACACTGTAGCATAATCTTGAAATTATTCACGTAGCCATTCGTAAAATTGTTTAAGTATAAATTGGATTCCGTTCAATTTCTATAACATTAGAGGAAACTAATTTGAATGTTTCTTACACTGTGTTAAATTTAGAATAATTAAAAGCAGTTTTATTTAAAATTTATAATTTTCTTTAGCATCACGAAATACATATATTGCTTTATTTTTTCTTAAATTTATTTATCCAACAAAAACAAAAGGCATATGGAAAATAAAACAATTTGCCTGACAACACAATTTACGACTGAATTTAAATTAAATGTTAAATATAATTGAATATTAATTAGTTTTATTTTTATGTATAATGCAATAAATACACTATTAAAGAAATAATTTTCATTTACAATTTTTAAATTTTTCGTTCATAATTTCTTTTATTTATAATTACACGTATTCCATTTTTCATTGTAATTCTAATAATATTTTTAAAAAATCATAATTTTCCTTCAATTTAAAAGAACTACATCCATGCGTGAGAAAAAAATACCGCCATTATTCTCAAAAAGCCATTTTACGAATTCAAAGCGTTGTTGAATTATTTTGGGAGAACATTTTCTCCCTTCTTACTTGCATCGAAATGCGACAATTCGAACCAAGTCCCAGAAATCTTTTGAAAAAGCTCGTCGCAAACATAATATTCATTTGAATCACAAGCTGTTTAACTAAAAAAGTAGTTCTCGAAAGAGTTTTAGATAATGGGATTCAAGACAATGATCCTCTAAAATGTGTGCATAAAAAGTGGAGATCAAATACTTGAGAGTGGAAGACGGTATAGATACTTTTCTTAATTATAGTTTGCTCAAAAAAAAAAAAAAAAAAATACAAAACGGGGAAAAAATTAGAACAAAATATTTTTTTCTATATGGCATTAACAATGTAGAAATGAATTTTTTTGCATACATAAATGATGACATGCTTTGTAAATAAAATGAAATATATTGAGGAAGTTGGCTAGTTTATTCATAAATCAAATGCGCCCTCAGATAGTTTATGTAATTTAAAGCTAAAAAAAAAACAATTTTTCTTTTTCGGAAAAATATACACAAAAGCCGAAATTTATCCATATTCATTCATTTATATGAAAGAAAAACTGAAAAAAAATCTAACTAATTTTGATTAAGCGATTTTGTTAGATCTTTAAAAATTGTGGTGTTTTAATCTAATAAAATATCCAAAGAGGCCTGATGGCCAAATAATGGCTGTCAGTAACGCAGGTTTCAGGTTCGAGTCCCGGTTTGCCATGGATGTTTGTATCAACTTTAAATCAAAGGTACCGGTCTAATATGATTGTTGGATGTAAGGATGGCAACTCTATCCCATAAAAAGAACACCTCTCAATTTTGAAATCTGCCAGTAGACATACGGCCTTCACCCACCAAGGGACTATTGCGCCAATGTAAAAAACGAAAATACCTAAAAGAGATCCCTACACTGATTCTCCTTTCATCAAAATAACTGAAATCCGCAATATTCTTTAATAATTATATCACGTAAAACATGACACATCAAAACAATACAAAAAAGAACCTACAGAGTAATGAACCGGAAAAGCTTTCTCAGATCATAATTACCACAAATTATCTAATCTGTTTAGAAAGCCTTCAGGACTTGCAATTATGGATAGAAAAACACACTTAATGAAATAAAAAAAAATGCAAATCTTTTTAATTAAATAAAAATTTAGTTTAATTCTGATTATTAGAGCCAATAATAACATCCAAAGCTGCAAGGAATAATTTAGGACAATTGATCACTTACTTCCACTATTTGAAATTAAAAAAATATCAACAATGTAAAAGGTTTATAGATTCAAATAATTGAACGATTAACACATGACTAAAAATAAAATACCTCTTAACACAAGATATATTTATATACTCCATCTGCTGTCCGTTTGATATCCTTTATGCACAAAAGTCGGTATTGCAATGGATACTTAGACCACTGGACCACTAAATTCTTAAGGGTAATGATCAAGCAGCACTTTCATGGGGACAAAAGTCTTAGCATCAATAATTTAGTTATATTGACTTACGTGCACTGTGCTTCACAGGGAAGGGCGGAAATCTGTCTTCTAGAAAGAATTTACTGATCCGGAGTTCGTATCTCAGCTCCTGGGTCTCCTCACACTGGGACCTTTAAGACTCCTTCCTTTTCTCTTCTTTACCAAGTAGGTTCTTGCTTCTTGTCTAAACTGGAGTTCACTTTTCTTCGAGTAGATTCTTCAATCATCTCTTCTTCCTGTATTGCCGTTTTCTGTCATTTCGTCAATTCTCGAGTATTTAACGGTTCAAATTATTTGCCTATTTCCATTTTGATTATCGTCTATCAATCCCATCCGTATCTTTTACCTCCATTGAAGTGATTAGTCTAACTCCATCGATGATTACCTCGATTGTTCACCACTTTCAATGCCATTATCACTTTTATATACTTTCTCGCCCTGCTTTTATTATTAGATGACTTCAATCTTAAAATACCGCCCAGGCGCTTATTCGTTCTCCCAATGGAGAAGAGCGTCGCCGATATCTAATACGGACCAGGCGAAACTTTCAAACATTTTTGGAGGTCAAGGATTTTATTTCACCAGCCAAAGTCATCTGGCGAATCAGATATGGAGAAATTAATTTTAGTACTTCGGCGACACAAATATACCTTAATTCTTTTTCGGCAATTTACCCCGATCAATAAATATCATCGAATGTCAACTTGTAAGCTGTCGAAATCTTAGATTTCTGGAACTCTTCTACCTACAAGAATTTTCCCCCAGCTCAATGGAATCTGTGTCCACCTATACATCACAGTTCGAAAATCCGCCAATTAAAAGATAAAAAGGGAGAGCAGTACATCTTTATTTTTGGAAAATGCACCCTACCAACTATGTTCCCATATGAAAAAGCAGACCGGTAAAGGCTCTTGTCTGATCAAGCCGACATGAATTCCGAAAGGGGTAGAGGGATAATATATAGAGATATATATCTTCTCCTTCATTGGCGCAACTGCCCCATGGTTAGCTATGGCCGTCTGACTACTGGCAGATTTCAAGACAAGAACTGAATTGTTTTTGACAAAGTACAATTGCTTTTTACGGGACAGGGTTGTCAGCACTATATTCCCAACGCTCCGCGGCCGTATAAGAGAGGGTACCTATGGTTTAAAGTGGTTTCGAACCACTACAAACATCCATAGCACCACTGGGAGTCGAACCCGTAACCTGCGGCACCAAACACCAGAGGTGCTAGTCATTCGTCCATTTTTTAGCAAGAATTTTTTAAAACTGGAACTGTTTACATATTCAAGACAAAAATTAAATTAAATCAAATAGAAATTAATAAAATTGTAAGATCACATTAAACCTATCAACGACCTGAAACAACTTTCAATGGGCAACTTTTTTTTTTTTGAAAACAGTATCAATGCCTCAATCGGATTGAACCTCAGCCAAGCTCAACAAGAATTTGATGATTAAAATATTTCAAAGTTTCTTTGGAAGAAAAGAAAAATATGCGTCCTTCTTCGTTTTATTCTGTCTGCAAGAAAGTCAAGATAACGTTCACTCCGCCATTCTATGTTGTTTCCATTTTGCTCGCATATAAAAAAAAAAAATGAAAGAAAGTTGCCTTTTGAAGACTTCAAGAAAATCATATCCCTTGATTACAATGTAGCATTTTTTGTGCTGTATCCTGGGTAAAATTAAATCTGCTACAAATTCGATCATTATTAAAATTTAAAAATATTATTTTTGTATATTTTGAAAATATTATTTTCCACAATGTATTTATTATTGATTAAATAATATCATTAAAATGGGAGCGAGTTATTTAATGCATAATTAAATATAGCAAAATATAATTTTGAACGATTTTATTAGGTATCTCGATTGATCTATACACATACATTTTTTTTTTATTTCCAATGGCAAGGCAATTGCAAGAAGAATAAAAATAGTAATAATAACAAAAAATAACAAGGGAAAAAATACAAAAGAATAAATGTCCAGAAAATGCACAGATGACCGAAGTCATTGCCTTAAGAGTTCTCTCGCACGCCAGTAAAGCGCTGTCTCCGGAGTCGCCGTCAAGTACCGCACATCGTTGGAGGTGGTCTCTGTTCATTGGGTCACTTGAACCACATAGGGGGCAGCCAGGATTCGAAAAGATTTTAATGCGATGGAGATGTTCTGCTAGACAGTCATGGCCAGTCAGAAGTCGGAACTGGGCGACAGCATGCCGTCGCAGATTGCTGGGTATTGCTAAAGATCTTCAGCTCTCCAACGCTTTGACTTGATCTCATCATGAATTTGTAGCTTGTGGATTTTAGTCATTATTTGTTTGATATAAAGTTTTATAGAATGGAGGGACAGTGGCGAGGATCTCGTTTGAAGTAGTTTTGAGCCTCTTTTTGCTAGACAATCTGCTTGTTCGTTCCCAAAATGCCACAGTGGCCAGGTATCCACTGCAGTACCACCCGTTTCATTTTTAAAGTCAGTTCCCGCAAATGCTTTTGACACTGAGAGATTTCCACTTATGAAGGTGGCTTGGTGGAACTAATAGCCTGAATTGCGGCTTGTGAATCAGACAAAATAACCGCTCTGTTGAATCTATCCTGGAAAATTAATAAATACTTCAAAGCAATTCGGATAGCCTCCACTTCTCCATCAAAAGATGTTTAATATCCTATTCACATACATAGTTCAAAACATTCTGGCCTATGAATTATTAAAAGACCAGTTCTTAATACAAACTGTATCTAAACTTAGCTTGTAGGTTTTGAAACCGGTTTCCTGGTTAAAATACCCGAACACGCTTTGTACTACAACGTTTTGGGCCCCGCCAGTATATATAACAAAAATATGTAGAAAAAAAAAATAAATCAGCAAATTCACTCTTCTCATTTTTATCAAGAGCAAATTCACATTATAACAAAAATACGTAGAAAAATGTTTCTATGAGAAAATGTTCTCTTAACCTTTGTAGCCACAGCAAATTTATATTATAACAAAAATATGCAGAAAAAAAAAAATTAAACTTGGAATTTTGCTCTAAATATTTGTAGCAAAAGCAAATTCTCCTTACATCTATTTTATGAATCTTTATTATTCATTTTCTCCAAACGCAATAAATTAAAATAATAAAATAACGTACTTTATCACGAGAAGAGCTCTTTATTTATATGAATGGTTTGTTCGAAAAGAAAATTCGATTAAGCTAATTTTTTTCTTTTTTTCTTTTCGTTTATCGCATCTACGCCTACGAAGCAAGGAAAATAAAGTTCGTTTCGCGTTTTAACGCTCGAGCGCTTCATCTACGAGATTTTTAGTCTACTCTGGGGAACAGTTCCCCACCCCACAGAAACAGCAAGTGACTTTAGAAAATTTCATCACTTGTTATTCACGTAAGCGAGAGAGGAGAAGAAAAAAAATTGTTTTTCATCGATTCCGTAAGGTTTCAGGAGAAACTTCTAGAAAGGTAAAAAAAACGATTTTGATTCTTTTTTATACTTTTCGAAGTATACTAGGAAAGGCTTTTAAAGCATGTAGCGTAAAGTACGTGTAAAAAAAAAAGGACACTTTGAAAATAAATGGTTGCATTTCTTTGACTTGCTTTCAAGACATATAGATTGAAGATTTTCGTTTTAAGTGATTTCAAAAGTTTCCTCTGTAAGTTTTTTCACAAATAAGATGAAAACGATACTTATTTATTTATTATTCTAGTACAAAAACAGATATCTATTTATTTTAGAAATAATATAATATTAATAAATAAACAATATTGGGATGATTGTGTATGATTCTCATGTCCTGCAATGTGGAACGGACACCCCATGAGTAGTCTATTCATGGATGGAGGGAAAGGGGCAGCTTCCGTTGGGATGGACCACACGTAAGTAGAAGTCTGACTTGTCGCTGAAGAAGGAGGGAAGTGCCTTTCTGGAAAATTTTTAGAGAACTACCACGCGGTTGCGAATTGTATGGGAGAAGACATAGGAAAATCCCACCAACTATTAAAAATCAAAATATTATATTTTGCACATTGCATTTGTTATTTATATATATATTAAGTACATGTCTAATACATAATTTTGAACGAATTTCTTAGTTACCTCGATGGACATGCACATTTAACTAGTTAAAAACCTTTCGGCCTAGGAATTATTAAATGTCCAGTCCTTAATACAAATTATATCTAAATTGGATTGTAACATTTTGATTCCTGTTTTCCTAGATAAGAGACCAACACACTTTCCACTAGAACGCTTTGGGACATGGCTGAAAATTTAATAAAAAATATGCAGGAAAAAATAAATGAGATTAATTTGCTCTTAATCTTTTAGCAAGAGCAAATTCATATTTTTAACAAAACTATGCAGAACAAAATTAAATGTAAAAATTTGCTCGTAACATATATAGCAAAAGCAAATTCCCCTTAAATCAATTTTATTTTCTACTTTATGAATCCTTATTATTCATAAAATAACGTATAATGCATTATCTCGAGAAGGGCTGTTTTATTTATATGAATGATTTGTTCGAACAGGAAATTGATTAACATTAAACTCAATTTGTATTTTTTTTCTTCTTTATTTTTCCTCCGTTTATCGCATCTACGCCTACGAAGCAAGGGGATAAAGTTCGTTTCGGATTTGAACGCTCGAGCGCTTTATCTACGAGATTTTTAGTCTTCTCTGGGGAACAGTTCCCCACCCCACAGAACAGCAAGTGACTTTTGGAAATTTCATCACTCGTTATTTACGTAAGCGACAGACGAGGGGAAAAAAATTGTTTTCTATCGATTCCGTAAAGTTTCAGGAGAAACTTCTAGAAAGGTAAAAAGGATTTTGATTCCTTTTTTTTTTTTTTTTTTTTTTCGAGTATACTAGGAAATTCTTTTTTAAAGCATGTAGCGTAAAGTACACGTAAAAAAAGACACTTTGAGAAGAAATGGTTGTATTCTTTTTGATTTACGTTCAAGACATACAGCTGGAAGGTTTTGGTTTTAAATGAATTCAAAAGTTTCTTCAGTAAATTTGTTTTATAAATTAGATGAAAACGATGCTTATTTGTTTATTATCCTAGTATCAAACATATTTATTTATAGTATATTTATTTTAAAAATAATATAATATAATATTATTAAGTAAACAAGAATGTGTTATCTGTGTCTAATCATCAGTGTCCTTCAGTTCGGAAAGGACATCACATGAGTATTTTACTCATGAATGGAGGGAAAGGGGCAACTTCTGTTTGCCATTTAGCACCTTGACTGACGCTGACTTGTCGCCTTCCGGAAGGATTTTTAAAGGGAACTACCATGCGTTTGAGATTTGTATGGGAGAAAACCTGGAAAATTCCTTTAGGCAGTCTGATTAATGAGGCAGGATGCTGAACATCACAAACGCCGTCGAATCTCTTCATTTTTGGGAAACAGTGACTACAACAAAGCGACCAACGGATTGGACATCAGCCATAATGATCACCAGGGATCGTACAATACCACTGAGGCACGAGTTGGCCATATTTTTTTTATTCATTGTTTTTTAAAAAGTAATAAAGTCTGCAATTTTGTGTATAGTATGTTATATAGTATGGTATATTATCTGGGATAGTATGGTATTGTATATATATTATCGTACGAATAAAACTGAGAAATATCCAGCAGGTAGTCCGACTAATGAGGCAAGATGCTGAAAATTACAAATACCATCGAGCCTCCGCGTTTGTTTTGAAACAGTAATGCCACCAGTGAATTGTACCTCAACTGTAATGTTCATCAGCAGCGCACGTTGCCAGTAAGCCACTAGACGGGCATTAACAAAAAATATCAAACATATATTAAATATTTATTTGGTACTAAAATAAATTATTTATTCGTCCTTCTAGTTCTTTGTTTGGCATATGCTTAGAAATAACAAAAAAAGTGAAGTGTATATAAAATGTAAAGATCTCACTTTTCAACACATAAACTTTGTTTTTTGTCTCCAAAATTCAATACCGATTTTAGGATTGGAAGTGACATGTTATTCTAACTTTCATTTCGTAGAAAAGCCATTTACTAGAAGCGTTACTATACATTGACAGCGAATATAAATAATAAACAGGAAAAAAATTTCGAAACAAATAAATGGAGAAATCAGATAATAAAAGAACAAGGAAATATTTAGAATTTTATACTAGCACAATACTCAAATATCTTTTTTGACGTCTTGTAAGAAAGTTAGCTAGGAAGACACTGCAAATATTATTCTTTGATATTCTACCTACTCTGTTCATCTATATACGTAGTTTGGGTGGTAGAGTTGGTGTATGTATATATATTATATATATATATATATATATATATATATATATATATATATATATGCAGAGTAGATAGAGTTACAAATAATATATAAAGTATTATATTTTCAAATGAAACTGAAGAATTTTTATAATGACAAGGCACATTTAAAAAAAAATAGAAAAATGTTTTACAAATATTTTTTAAGGGCGATAACATTGCTATCAAGACATTTCCTGAATTAATAATTGCTTAATGCTTTGTTTTTATTCAAATACACAATATAACTAACATTGTATTAAATGAATTTTTATTAAAAATTGAAATTTGTTTTGTTCTATTCATAAAATAAACTGATTACATTTATTTATACCGGACTATAATAATTATTTATGGGAATTGTTTTGATCTACCTAGATTGTTAAACATTTGTGTAATTATAATAACTTCAATACGAACAATTTCAAAATTAATTGATAATGAACCTTTCCCTGATATAATAACACATTTAAAATTAAATGTATAAAAAGTGTGTTTAAAATTTGTTCAAATGTAATCGTAAAAGTAAATAGAAAAGTTACAAACCGTGTTTACGGAATAAAAAAGGTACTTTCAACATTTATTCTGAAACTATTCTAGTCAAAATACAAAGAATTTATGTTTAAATTTAATATATTTCTGAATTTCATAAAAACAATTTTCTTAGATTTCTGTTATTACTTGCATTATAATAATTTTTTAAAAATTCTCCGATGACAAATGATATGTCTCGAACAAAACAAAAATTAAATAATTTGAAAAGTTATTAAAAATTATTTAAAATTAATCCATTTAGTGAAAATAATTATAGAAATTAGACTTTCCCCAAAACTACTTATAATAATAACTATAATTGAATTAAAAATCTAAATATTTACTTTAATAGGTAAAAAAAAATTTGCTTACAATAAAAATTTAGTTACTAGATCTTAAAATCTTTTAGTTGCAGAAACATTCTATTGCAGTAAAATTCATAGAGCTTTTCAGAACTAAAACAATTTTAACTCTATTTTCGCAAAAGCATAATAATATTTTTAAGAATACAATAACTATTTTATCTGCAATAACTGTTCTAGTTACGTTCCGATTCTTTAAAAAATTTAACTATATTTCAAAGAGGCTTCGTAGACATCAACAAATGCCTGGATCTTTTATATGTTTTTATGTTCACTTATAAAATAGAGGAAACATTTATGAAGATCTTTATTGTTACTTGAATATTAAATTATATCTTGAAAAGGAGAATCGTTTCGAACAAGAGTGGCTAATTTAATAATTTTTCTTTGAAAATCATGAACTTATGTATGATTTTAAAAAGAAATTATTCATGTCTGCATTGTGTTCACTTATTATTGCTATTTATAGAAGAAAAGCAAAATGTTAAGCATAAAATGTTTTACTTTTATTTACTAAAATGAATAAATTTGAACTTGTCTCAATGAATGACAATTTATAACATATGTAATATAACATAATGTAAAAATAACATTAAATATTCCTAAAAATGTTTCTTAGATCAAACCATGCATTATATTTCATATGTTTAATTTGGTTATTCAATATTTTCGGTAAAACTAAGACGAACAAATATTCACTTTTCCTTTTTTATTTCTAGATGTGATCTTTTTATATCTGGTGATGTCGTAGATCTAGATTAAATGAAAATGGAACCGAAAAAAAAAATTATTCGAATCATCAATAATAAAATTTGCATAATAATTTCATCTCTAGATCAATTATGGGGTTTAATGGCCGAGTATCTGGCTCTCGGTGCCACAGGTTTCGGTCTCGAATCTTGGCGGTGCAATGGATATTTGTAGTGGTTTGAAATCCACTTTAAATCGTTCTGTTATGATTACAACTACCACACCACACCACAGTACATCAATGTGCATATAGGTGAGTTGTCCCTATACAGTTTGAAAATGATGTGGGTGAAAAAGTCGGACTAGGCTGTGTAACGCTCTACTGCCATATCAGACGGGGGAACATATGGCTTAAAGTGGATTCCGAACCGCTAAAAATATCCATGGAAAACTAGGGCTCGAGGTTTTCTGGCAACCTTATTCTGCAAAAAAAGAAAGCATGTCTCGAAATCTGCCAGTAGCCAGACACCACAACCCACCATGCGGCTGTGGAGCCATTGAAGAACAATAATTTTCAGAAATTGAAACTATAATTGAGTTAAAGACAATATTAGATATTTCTGATTTATAGCTCAGTGATAAAGGTAAGTAGTTCACAAGGAGCGCAGGTTTGATTTACGTTAGTGGCATGTACTACAATTACTGCTTCTACAAAAAAATAGATATGTTGGTGCATGTAACATCAGTAGGTTAAAGTTAAAAATGAAAAGTAATTAGGTTAGCGTTTGTTAAATATCTTGAAAATAATTTAAAAATTTTGAAAACAATCTAATAAATTTTATACAATAACATATTTTGTGCATTTTACTTTATCAAATCCTGTAAAATTTCTTTATTATAATAAAAACAAGTTTAATATATCCTTCACGATTAAATAACTATTCTGAATATAATTCTCAATAGCATTTATTAGAAATTCACAATTTTTTTATGTTAACTAGATTTGAAACAGAACCATTTGTATCATATCCTGCATCTCTAAATCCATACAAATGCTGCCTTTCTTCAAAGAGACAATAGCTCTGTCCCAAGAGCAGTGTGAATTACAAGCAATAGGTAAAACTCTACAAATAGCTGATCAGGACAACAATGCGACGCGGAATACGCTAATTCAATTTAAGAAGTACATCAGCAATTCCTTCTCTACCTACAAAGCTAAAAGGTTTCGCATTGCAATCTGATGCAATAAGGTTCTGTTTGAAAACTTCCGTTTAGCGTGTTTTCTCTCGAGTGTGAATATTACGTAGCAGAAGATCTCCCCAATGAATAATTCATGGCGAATCCAGCAGTTAAATTTTCGATTGCCCTCTTCGGGGATGGAAGAGGGAACCGAATTTTGAATTCAGCGCTGCCTCTGCAATATTTATGATTCGAACCTGGTGTTGCCGTTGCAGTTGCATTCGATTTTTTTGAGTCGCGTTGTTTCGATACCTGAATGTGTTTTAGGCAGCCAGAAACGCCACGCGGATTTCAAATGGATGGTTAAGAAGCACGATTCTGCTCTGTGAAATGATTTGGGGGACGTGAGATCGTTGTGAAAATGTCGGTGTTCGGAAAAGGTATCAATGTCATATTTGTTTCAGATTATGCAGGTTTGAAGTGACGAAATTGAATTTTAGTGACAGCATGATTAAAAATTTGTTCTATCTTCCAATGGCAATAACACCAGAGTTAAAATTTTGAATAATTTATTTAAAAATTATTTAATTATATTAAAGTTTGTACATCTCTGTCTTTATGATTTCTTTGAATTTTTTTAGGTGAGAAACAACCTCTGAATTTTTGCTAAGGACACTATGGTAATGAAAATAATGCTTTATAATAAAAATATTTTTTTGCAGTGCTAGATGCTCTTTACATTTGGTTGTGTTGACGTTTTATTTTGGAGCTATTTAGCCCTTGGGGGCTTCATCTCCAATATGACAGAGTAAATACAGTTGAAACAATGAAAATTGCCCAGAATATGCTTACAAATATATTAAAATTAACTTACATTCATAAACAAATAAAAGAAGAGACAAATATTTAAAAAAGTTAAAATCTTGCACGCACGTTTTAAATCTTAATTGGGAATATGAGAGTCAATCTCCTGGATTACAGTATTTTCATGGTTTCTCCCATTTGTAACAACAGAAAATTCATATAACAAAATTTTTGTAGAAAGAAAATTAAAAGAGGAAATTTATTCTTAACATTTGTAGCAAGAGGAAATTCACCATACATCAAATTTATTTTCTACTTTATGAATCTTTGTTATTCCTTTTCTCAAACGCAAATAATCAAAATAATAAAATAACGTTCAGTACATTATCTCGAGAAGAACTCTTTTATTTATAAGAATGAATTGTTCGAAAAGAAAATTCGATTAAACGTAATTTGTATTTTTTCCCTCCGTTTATCGCATCTACTCCTACGAAGTTCGTTTCGATTTTAACGCTCGAGCGCTTTATCTATGAAATTTTTAGTCTACTCTGGGGAGAAGTTCCCCACCCCACAGAAACAGCGAGTGACTTTAGAATTTCATCACTTGTTATTTACGTAAGCGGGAGAGGAAAAAAAACTTGCTTTCATCGATTCCGTAAAGTTTCAGGAGAAAATTTCTAAGAAAGGTAAAAAAAAAAAGGATTTTGATTCCTTTTTTTATGCTTTTCAAATATACTAGGAAATCCTTTTTAAAGCTTGTAGCGTAAAGTACAGGTAAAAAAATGACACTTTGAAAATAAATGGTTGTATTCCTTTGACTCGCGTTCAAGATATATAGTTTGAAGATTTTTGTTTTAAGTAATTTCAAAAGTTTCTTCTGTAAATGCGTATTATAAATTAGATGAAAACGATACCTTATTTATAGCATATTTATTTTATAAATAAACAATGTAATATTATTAAATAAACAAGAATATATTATTCTGTGTCTAATCCTCAGTGTCCTGCAGTGCTAAATTATCTTTACTGATTGCAGCATAATGTATTCAAATTATAACTAACGTTGGTTATATGAAAGCTAAGCATATTATCATAAATATGTAAAACAAACTGACTTAAAAAACCTAAGCGAAAGAAATAAACGTTTTATAAAATGCAACTTATAAATTCAAAATGCCACTTTAAAAACATTGTGCAGGAATAATGTTTTTAAAAAATGACTAATTTAAAAAAGGATTTTTCAAAAATGTTAACGAAACGAAACATGACTGCAGAAAAGTTTGCTTTTCAGAACAAATGAGTCATTTAGTATATAGTTTGTGTTTTTATTATAATTTGTTGCTACCATTCTTGTTGGGACTAATCCTCAGTGTCCTGCAGTGTGGAACGGACATTATATGAGCAACTACTCTTGAACGGAGGGAAAGCCGCAGTTTTGTTGTGATGTTGCCCCTGTAGGTTGAAGTCTGGCTTGGCTCTGTGACGCTGGTGAAGGAGCACGGTGTCTTCCGGGAGGGCTTTTGAAGGAAACTACCATGCATTTGCGTATCATATGGGAGAAAACCCGGAAAACTGCTACCAGGCAGTCCGATTAACGAGGCAAAATACTGAAAACCACAAACGACATCGAACTCCTCGTTTTTTGAAACAGTGTTTGCAACAACAAAGCCGCCAGCGGATTGAAACTCAGCTTTTTAATGCTTACTAGAATCGTACACTGCCACTGAGATACGAGCAGGGCATATTTTTATTCATTTTCTTAAGAACAATACAGACTACAACTATGTGTATGACATCCTATATAATATGGTATATTATATGGCATAAAATTATATATATATATATATCATCGCATAGGAGAAAACCCGGAAACTCCCATCAGATACTAACTAACGAAGCAAGATGCTGAACATCACAAACACCATCGAATTTACACGTTTTGAAACAGTGTCTATAACAAAGCTGCCAGCAAATTGAACCACCTCCCTAACATTCACTAGCGGCGCACTTTGCCACTCAGCCACGAGTCGGGCATAAATAAGACTACCAAATATATGCTAATTCATTTTAGTAAGAAGCAAATACTTATTTATTCTTCATTCTAATATATTTAGAAATAACAAAAAAAATGAAGTGTATGTAAAAAGAAGTAAAACTCTCATTCAACATATAAGTTTTTTTATGTCTCTGAAATTCCAATACCGATTTCAGGATCAGAATTGACATGTTATTCAAACTTTCCTTTCCTAGAAACGCCATTTCCTAGAAGCGTTACTACATTGACAGCAAATATAAATTATAAACAGGAAAAATTCGGAGAGACAAATAAATGGATAAACCAGATAATAAAAGAACAAGGAAATATTTAGAATTTTATACTAGCACAATACACAAATATCTTTTTTTGATGTCTTGTAAATATCAAAGAAAATTTGCTGGGAAGACACCGTAAACATTATTCTTTGATATTTCACATACTCTATGCATCTATATATAGTTTGGGTGGTAGAGTAGGTATATATATAAATATTATATATGTAGTGTAGATAGAGTTACAAATAAATATATAAAGTATTATATTTTCAAATGAAACTGAAGAATTTACATAACGAGAAGACACATTTTTAAAAATATAATAATGTTTTATAAATATATTTTCAAGGGCGATAACATTACTTTCAAGACATTTCCTGCATTAATGATTGTTTAATGGTTGTTATTTAAATACGTAATATAACTTGCATTATATTAAATAAATTTTTAGGAATAGTTGAAATTAATTCTGTTCAATTAAAAAAAGTAAACTGATTAAATTTATTTATACCAACCAGTCTGCAATAATTTATGAGAATTGTTTTGATTCATTAAAATTGTTGAACATTTGTGTAATTGCAATAACTTTAATACGAACAGTTTGTCAAAATTGTAATTGAGGGTGAACCTTTCCATGATATATCAACACATTTTAAATTAATTGTTTAAAATGTGGTTCAATTGTCATCGTAAAAAAAAAAGGAAAAAAATTAACAATCCTTGTTTACCGAATTAAAAAGAAGGATATTTTCGATATGTATTCTGATTTATTCTATTATAGTTAAGTATAAAGAAATCAAATTTAATACATTTTTGTAATTTCATAAACAAGATTTTCTTATACTTCTATTATTATTAAATTTCTTAAAATTCCCCGATAACAAATGTGACGTCTGAACAAAAAGGCATTTATAAATAATTTCCTAATGATATAAAATTATTTAAAATTAATCCATTTAATGATTAAAATAATTACACAAATTAGACTTTTCTTCAAATTATTTATTATAATAACCATATTTATATTAAAAATATCTATATTAAATTTTTTTTTTGGGAAAATAAATTTTGCTTGAAACGATAAATTTAGTTATTCTTCATGCTACAGCATCATTTTATAGTAATAAAAATTCATAAAGATTTTAAGAACCAAATAAGAAAAAAAAATTAACTCTATTTTCTCAAAAGCACAATAACATTCTTAAGATTACAATAACTATTTTATCTACAATAACTGTTCTAGTTACGTTCCGATTCTTTTAAAAATAAACTATATTTTTAAAGAGGTTTCCTAGACTTCAACAAATGCCTGGATCTTTTATATGTTTTTATGTTCATTTATAAAATAGAGGAATCATTTATGAAGATCCTTATTGTTACTTGAATATTAAATTATAACTTGAAAAGGAGAATCTTTTCAAACAAAGAGCGCTAAATTAATAATTATTCTTTGAAAATAATAGACCTATTATTTTCAAAGGAATTATTCATGTCTGCATAGTATTCATTTATTATTGCTATTTATGGAAGAAAAACAAAATTTTAAGCATAAAATGTTTTTTTATTTACTGAAATGAATAGCTTTGAGCTTGTCTCTATGAATGATAATTTATAATATATGTAATATGATGTAATGCAAAATAGCAAATATATCTAAAATGTTTCTTAGATCAAACCATGCAGTATATTTCATAAGTTTAATTTGGTTATTCAATATTTTCACTGAAAATAAGAAGATTATGAGAAAACAGATATGCACTTTTTCTTTTTTATCTCTAGACGTGATCTTTTATCTTCGGTGATGTCGTAAATCTAGATTACATGTAAAGGGAACAAAAAAGATGATTCGTATCATCAATAATAAAATTTGCATAATAATTTAATCTCTAGATCAATAATGGGGGTCTAATGGCTGAGTGACTAGAGCTCTGGCTCTCGTTGCCACCGGTTTCTACTTCGAGTCCTGGTGGTGCAATAGATGCCTATAGTGGTTCGGATTTGATTTGGTTTGGTTTGTCGCTCTACGGTAATCTTGTGCACACGAGGGGCTATACAGACCAGGACTGTACAGATTAAAGCAGATTCCGAACCACTCACAAACGTCTGTGCCACTGCCAGGATTCGAACCTTGAACCTGTGGTACCAAAGGCGGAAGCGCTAACCAATTGGCAATCATACAATAGTAATAGTGGTTCGGAATCCACTTTAAACTTTAGGTCACGGTCTATTATCACTACAGAGCGTTGGGCGTAGGACTGAGAACCCCGTAAAAAGAAAAATACTTGTCTCGAAATCTGCCAGTAGGGAGATGGCTTTGGCCCGAATATTTGGCTGTTGCGTCACTGAAGAAAATTTTAATTTCAGTTTCTGAAAATTATTGTTCAAGTTAAATTATTTTAGATATTTATCATTTGCAGTTCAGTAATCAAGTGAACAGGGATTTGATTTACGTAAGTGCCGTATACTACAATTACTGTTGGAGGATGTTGGCGTGTAGGTTCTTGTTGAAGGCTTCAGTATTCACTCGGTTATAACTTAAGTGGTTATATTTTTCAAATTTGTTCAATATCAAACTTCTGTGCTTGTATTCGCCTCTGAAAACAAAAGCATTGTTTTTCCCTTTCTATTTTGCAGATGTAATATATCCGGTTTCACATAATGATCTGAATAATACCGAATTTGTTATAGCAATGTTAAATGTTTAGTTCGCGTGCTTAAAATAGAAACAGAAAACTAGGTTTCTAGTGTTATCAAACTAAAATAACAGTTTTCTTTTTCAATTTCCATTTTATAATTAAAGGTAAAGTAATTAGTTTAACGTTTGATAAATACCTTGAAAATAATTTTAAAAAAAATTTTGAAATCAATCTAATAATTTTATATAGTAAAATATTTTGTGTGTTTTATTTTATCAAGTCATTTAAATTTCTTTTTACTCAATAAAAATAATATATCCTTCATGATTAAATTATTGTTCTGATAAGAAATTTAAGTAACTTGTAAATAAGCATTTATTAGAAATTCAAAATCCTTTATGGGTAACCAATTTAAAACAGAACCATTTGTATCATATCCTCCGTCTCTAAACCAATACAAACGCTGCTTTTCCATTCTTTTAAGAGAAAAAAAGCTCTCTCTCAGGAGCTATGTGAATTATCAGCAATAACTGAATTCTGCAAATAGCTGATCAGTGCACACAATGCGACGCGGAATACGCTAATTCTATTTAAGAAGTACATCAGCAATTCCCCTTCTACCAGCAAAGATAAAGGTTTGCATTGCAGTCTGATGCAATAAGGTTTTGTTTGCAAACTTCAATTTAGCTTGTTTTCTCTCGAGGGCGAATATTATGTAGCAGAAGATCTCCCAATGAATAATTCATGGCAAATCCGGCAGTTAAATTTTCGATTGCCCTCTTCGGGGATGGAAGCGGAAACCGAATTTCGAATTCAGCGCTGCCTCTGCAATATTTATGATTCGAACCCGGTGTTGCCGTCGCAGTTGCATTCGATTTTTGAGTCGCGTTGTTTCGATACCTGGATGTGTTTTGGAAGCCAGAAACACCACGCGGATTTCCAATGGATGGTGAAGAAGCATGATTTTGTTCCGTGAAAGGATTTGGGGGACGTGAGATCGTTGTAAAAATATCGGTGTTCGGAAAATGTATCAATGTCGTATTGTTTCAGATTATCCAGGTTTAAAGTGATAAAATTGAATTTTAATAACAGTATATTTTAAGATTTGTTCCATCATCAAATTGCAATAAAACCAGTGTTAGAGCTTTGAATAACTTGTTAAAAAATTACGTAACAGTCGAAAACAAAATACATAAGGGGAAAAACAGTTTCCCTGATAACACAAAATGCGACTGAATTTAAATTAAATGTTAACATCAATTATTTTTATGTTAATGTCTATAGCAATTGTCCAATTAAAGGAATACGTTTTTATAATTTTGAAAGAATTACACGTATTCTATTTTGATTGTAATTCTAATAAGATTGATAAAAAATCATAATTTTCTTTTAATTTAAAAAAACTACATTCATGTGGAAAAAAAATTGCTGTCATTTATCTTCAGAAGCCACTTTTTCGAATTCGAAGCGTCATTGAATTATTTTGAAAGAACTTTTTCTCCCTTCTTTCTTTACGTTGAAACGTGACAATGCGAACCAACAACTCTTAAAAATCTTTTGAAAAACTCGGTGCAAACATAATTTTCATTTCAATCATAAGCTGTTTAACTAAAAGTAGTTCTCGAAAGAATTTTAGATAATGGAATTCAAGACAATTATCCTCTAAAATGTGCATAAAAAGTGGAGACTTAAGTACTTGAGAATGGAAGATAGAATGGATCCTTTACTTAACCGTGGTTTGTTACAAAAAATGCAGAACTAAAAATTGGAACAAAATATTTTTCTTAGAATAGAATTTTTTTTTTATGCAAAATGATATGCTTCAAATAAAATTTATCCATATTCATGCATTTATATTGAAAGAAAATTTAAAAATTAAATTAAAAAAAGTTAACTAATTTTAATTAAGTGATTTTGTTAGATCTTTAAAAATTGTGGTGTTTTCATGTATTAAAATACCTAAAAGAGATTCCTTTACTAATTCCCAATTTCTCAAAATACGGAAATCCGCAATATCCTGTAATAGTTATATCCCATAGAACATGATACATCAAAATAATACAAAAGGAACTTACAGAGTACTGAACAGCAATAGCTTTCTCAGATCACCATTACCACAAACTATCTAACCAGATTTGAAAGCCTTTATGGCTTGCAATTATGAAAAAAACACACATTTAAATAAAAAAAATTCAGTTCTTTTGATTTAAGTAAAAATGTAGTTTAATTTTGAATATTACGGCAAATAATAACATCCAAAACTACAGATGATCACCTACATCTGCTATTTGCAATTAAAAACGTATCAACATTATAAAAAGTTTATAGATTCAAATGATAGAACGATTAACATAGGACTAAAAATAAAATACATCTTAACACAAGATATTATGTACCTCAACTTCTAACCCCGTCGGATACTTAGTTGGATACCCGCTGCGCACAAAAATCGGTATTGCCATGGATACTTAGACCACTGGGCCATTAAATACATGAGATAATGCACAAACCGTACTTTCATGGAGATAAAAGTCTTAGCATTAATAATTCAATTATATCGACTTACGTACACGGTTCCTTCCAGGGAAGAATGGAAATCGGTGGTCTGCACTGTCTTCTAGCAAATATTTGCTGATCCGAGTTCGCATCTCCGCTCCTGGGCCAGCTCTCATTTAGCCCTTAAGGACTCTTTTCTTTTCTCTTCATATTTTGCATTACCAAGTAGGTTCTGGCTTCTTGTCTAAACCGGAGTTCTTTTCTTCGAGTAGATTCTTCAATCTCAGACTTCCATCCAACACCTCTTATATTCCCATATTGCAAATTTTCTCTCATTTCTCCAACTCTTTTCGACTATTTAACTATTCAAATTCTCCGTCTATTTCCATCTCGATTATCGTCTACCTTCTTCCGTATCTTTTGCCTCCATTGAGGTGTTTAATCTAACTCCACCATATTGATGATTTCGATTGTTCTCCACTTTCGATGTCATTACCACTTTTATCCTTCCCGCGCTGTTTTCATTATTAGATGGCTGCAAGAAAATTATATCCCCTGATTATAATAATAGAGTTTTTGCATAACGTTTTTTTATCTTCCGATATTATTTTTCTTCCTAGCGCATGCTCATAGTAATAGCTTAGTAGTGCACTATTACAGATATGCATGCGCAATAAGTACAATATTTCCTATAAGCATGCGCAATAAGTACAATATTTCCTATAAGCATGCGCGCTAGGAAGAAAAATATAGGATGATAAAAAACGTTATGCAAAAACTCTCTAATAGCAGATATTTATGCTGCATCCTGGGTAAAATTAAATTTGTAACAAATGCGATGTTATTGCTGCTCATTATTGAAATTTAAAAAGGGCCCGATGGCTGAATGACTAGCGCTGTGGCACTCAATACTACAGGTTCGGTTCCTGTGGATGTCATGGATGTTTGTAGTGATTCGGAAACCACTTTAAGCCATAGGTCCCGATCTAAAATGACTAAAGCGTAGGGTCAGCGGTAAGCGTAAAGTCAGCATCACGGAGCCAAGTCAAACTTCTACCTATGGGTGCTCATCACAACTGAAGTTGTCCCTCCCTCTTTCTCTCCTTCCATGAGAACACAAGGGTTCTTGGACTTGGTCTAGAGATTTTTGTGATAAAAAAAAAAAAAATTTAATAATATAATATATTATATTTGAAAAATGTTATTTTTCGTATGTATTTATTATTGATTATATTATATTTTTAATAATGTGCGAATTGTGTAATATGTAAATAAATACAACGAATATAATTTTCAACGAAAATTTTAGGAATCTTGATGGACCTACGCTCTTACCTAGCTCAAAACATTCCTGCCTACGAATTATTCAAAGACCAGTCTCTAGTATAAACTATATCTAAACTTAAATTGTAAGAATTTGAATTCGGTTTATCTAGTTAGGAGGCCCAACACGCATTCCTGTAAAATGCTCTTGGCCATGTCCATAAATATAACAAAAATATTTACAAAAAAAAAAAACTAAAAGTGGAAATTTGCTTTTAACATTTGTATTAACATTCATATTATAACATTTATATTAACGTTAATAATATTATAATAAAAATATGTAGAAAAAATTAAATGAAGATATTTGATCTTAACATTTGCAGCAAGAAAAAAAATTAATATTATAACAACAATATGTAAAAAAAAAAAATTAAATGAGGAAATTTGTTCTTAACATTTCTAGCAAAAACAAATTCACCTTACATCAATTTTATTTTCTACTTTACGAATATTTATTATTCATTTTCTCCAAACGCAATAAATCAAACTAATAAAACAACGTTTAATACATTATCTCGAGAAGAGCTCTTTTTATTTATATGAATGATTTGTTCGAAAAGAAAATTCGATTAACATTAAACGTATTTTTCCCCTTTCTCTCCGTTTATCGCATCTACGCCTACGAAGCAAGGAAATAAAGTTCGTTCCGGTTTTAACGCACGAGCGCTTTATATACGAGATTTTTAGTCTACTCTGGGGAACAGTTCCCCACCCCACAGAAACAGCGAGTGATTTTCGAAATTTCATCACTTGTTATTTACGTAAGCGAGAGAGGAGAAAAAAATTGATTTTCTTCGATTCCGTAAAGTTTCAGGAGAAACTTGCAGAAAGGTAAAAAAAAAGGATTTTGATTCCTTTTTTTTTTATACTTTTCGAAGTATACTAGGAAATACTTTTTAAAGCATGTAGCATAGAGTACAGACAAAAAAAAAAATGACACTTTAAAAGAAATGGCTGTATTCCTTTGACTTGCGTTCAACAGATATAAATTGAAGGTTTCCGTTTTAAGTGAATTCAGAAGTTCTTCAGTATATTTGTTTTATAAATTAGATGAAAACGTTGATTTATTTATTTAATTCTATTATTAAACAAGTAGTTACGTACTTATACTATATTTTTTTTTATAAATAAACAATATAATATTATTAAACACGAAATGTGCTGTCTGTGTAAACATCAGTGTCCTACAGTGCGGAACGGGCATACCATGAGTATTTTACTCATGAATAGAGGAGAAAGGGCAACTTCTGTTGTGATGGAGCACCCGTAGATAGAAGTCTGACTTGTCGCTAAAGTTCCTTCCAGGAGGACTTTTAGGGGAGCAATCACGCGTTTGCGAATTGTATGGGTTTGGTTTGTCGCTCTACGGTCATCTTGTGCACTCTTTTGGGCTAAACAGACCGGGACCTACTGTTTAATGTGGACACCGAACCACTCACAAACATCCATGCCACCTCCAGGACTTGAACCTGAAGCCTGGGATACCAAGGCCAGAGCGCTAGCCACTTGGCCACCAGGCCGCTGCGAATTGTATGGGAGAAAACATAGGAAACTCCCACCAGCTATAAAATAAAAAAAAATATTTTTCGCACAATGTATTTGTTATTGATTATATTATATCATTAAAAATGAACGAGTTGTGTAATACGTAAATAAATATAACAAAAGGTAATTTTGAACGAATTTCTTGGGTATCTCGATGGACCTGCACTCTTACTTAGTTCAAAACATTCCGGCCTACGAATTATTAAAAGTACAGTCCTTATTACTAATTATATCTAAATTAGCTTGTAAAATTTTGAATCCTGTTTGCTTAGTTAACAGACCAAACACGCTTTCCACTAGAACGCTTTGGGACATTCCAGTAAGTATAACAAAAATAGGTAAAAAAAAATAAATGAGGTTAATTTGCTCTTAACCTTTGTAGCAAGAGCAAATTCATATTTTAACAAAAATGTATAGAAAAAAATTTAATGAGAAAATTTGCTCTTAAGGTATGTATCAATAAGATATTCACCTTACAACAATTTTATTTTCTACTTTATTCATTTTCTCCAAACGCAATAAATCAAAATAATAAAATAACGTATAATGCATTATCTCGATAAGGGCTCTTTTATTTCTATGAATGATTTGTTCCAAAAGAAAATTCGATTAACATTAAACGTAATTTGTATTTTTTTTTTTCTTTTACTTTTTTCCTCCGTTTATCTCATCTACGTCTACGAAGTAAGGAAATAAAGTTCGCTCGAGTGCTTTATCTACGAGATTTTTAGTCTACTCTGGGGAACAGTTCCCCACCCCACAGAAACAGCGAGTGACTTTTCGAAATTTCATCACTTGTTATTTACGTAAGCGAGAGAGGAGCAAAAAAAAAAAAAATGTTTTTCATCGATTACGTAAAAATTCAGGAGAAACTTTTAGAAAGGTAAAAAAGATTTTGATTCCTTTTTTTATTTTTTTATATACTAGAAATGCTTTTCAAAGCATGTAGCGTAAAGTACATGCAAAAAAAATGACACTTTGAGGAGAAATGGTTGTATTCTTTTGATTTACGTTCAAGACATACAGCTTGAAGGTTTTGTTTTAAGTGATTTCAAAAGTTTCTTCAGTAAAATTGTTTTATAAATTATATGAAAACGATGCTTATTTGTTTATTATCCTAGTATCAAACATATTTATTCATAGTATAATTCATTCCTTAATAACATTATATTATATTATTTTATATTTATTTTTAAAATAAATATAAAATAATATAATATAATGTTATTAAATAAACAAGAATGTGTTATCTGTGTCTAATCATCAGTGTCCTACAGTGCGGAAAGGACATCTCATGAGTATTTTACTCATGAATGGAGGGAAAGGGGCAACTTCTGTTGTCCTTTAGCACCTTGACTGACGCTGACTTGTCGCCTTCGGGAAGGATTTTTAGGGGAACTACCACGCGTTTGAGATTTGTATGGGAGAAAACCTGAAAACTCCCTTTAGGTAGTCTGATTGATGAGGCAGGATGCTGAACATCAAAACGCCGTCAATTCTCTTCATTTTTTTGGAAACAGTGTCAACAACAAAGCGACCAACGGATTGGACATCAGCCATAATGATCACCAGGATCGTACAATACCACTGAGGCACGAGCTGGCCATATTTTTTTATTCATTGTTTTTTAAAAGTAATAAAGTCTGCAATTTTGTGTATAGTATGTTATATAGTATGGTATATTAAATGGGATAGTATAGTATATATATTATCATACGGAGAAAACTGAGAAATATCCAGCAGGTAGTCCGACTAATGAGGCAAGATGCTGAAATTACAAATACCATCGAGCCTCCGCGTTTGTTTTGAAACAGTAATGCCACCAGTGAATTGTACCTCAACTCTAATGTTCATCAGCAGCGCACGTTGTCACTGAGGCACGAGACGGGCATTAACAAAAATATCAAACATATACTGAATATTTATTTGGTACTAAAATAAATTATTTATTCCTCATTCTAGTTTTTTGTTTGGTATATACTTAGAAATAACAAAAAAAGTGAAGTGTATATAAAAGATGTAAAGCTCTCACTTTTCAACACATAAACTTTGTTTTTGTCTCCAAAATTCAATACCGATTTTAGGATTGGAAGTGACATGTTATTCTAACTTTCATTTCGTAGAAATGCCATTTCCTAGAAGCGTTACTGTACATTGACAGCGAATATAAATAATAAACAGGAAAAAATCTGGAAACAAATAAATGGAGAAATCAGATAATAAAAGAACAAGGAAATATTTAGAATTTTATACTAGCACAATACTCAAATATCTTTTTTGACGTCTTGTAAGAAAGTTTGCTAGGAAGACACTGCAAATATTATTCTTTGATATTCTACATACTCTGTTCATCTATATACGTAGTTTGTGTTGCAGAGTTGGTGTATATATATATATATATATAAATATTATATATATGCAGAGTAGATAGAGTTACAAATAATATATAAAGTGTTATATTTTCAAATGAAACTGAAAATTTTTATAATGACAAGGCACATTAAAAAAAAAAAAATAGAATAATGTTTTACAAATATTTTTTAAGGGCGATAACATTGCTATCAAGACATTTCCTGAATTAATAATTGCTTAATGCTTTGTTTTTATTCAAATACACACAATATAACTAACATTGTATTAAATGAATTTTTATAAAAATTGAAATTTGTTTTGTTCTATTCTATAAATAAACTGATTACATTTATTTATGCTGGACTATAATAATTATTTATGGGAATTGTTTTGATCTACATAGATTGTTAAACATTTGTGTAATTATAATAACTTAATACGAACAATTTCAAAATTAATTGATAATGAACCTTTCCCTGATATACTAACGCATTTAAAATTAAATGTATGAAGTGTGTTTAAAATTTCGTTCAAATGTAATCGTAAAAGTAAATAGAAAAATTACAAATCCTGTTTACCGAATAAAAAAGATATTTTCAACATTTATTCTGAAACTATTCTAGTCAAAATACAAAGAATTTATATTTAAATTTAATATATTTCTGAATTTCATAAAAACAATTTTTTTAGATTTCTGTTATTACTCGCATTATAATAATTTTTTTAAAATTCTCCGATAACAAATGATATGTCTCGAACAAAACAAAAAATTAAATAATTTGAAAAGTTATTAAAAATTATTTAAAATTAATCCATTTAATGAAAAATAATTATAGAAATTAGATTTTCCCCAAAACTATTTATAATAATAACTATAATTGAATTAAAAATCTAAATATTTACTTTAATAGGTAAAAAAATTGCTTACAATAATAAGAAATTTAGCTAGATCTTAAAATCTTTTTAGTTGCAGAATCATTCTATTGCAGTAAAAATTCATAGAGCTTTTCAGAACTAAAACAAATTAACTCTATTTTCACAAAAAGCACAATAATATTTTTAAGAATACAATAACTATTTTATCTGCAATAACTGTTCTAGTTACGTTCCGATTCTTTAAAACAATGTTAACTATATTTCAAAGAGGCTTCGTAGACTTCAACAAATGCCTGGATCTTTTATATGTTTTTATGTTCACTTATAAAATAGAGGAAACATTTATGAAGATCTTTATTGTTACTTGAATATTAAATTATATCTTGAAAAGGAGAATCTTTCGAACAAAGAGTGCTAATTTAATAATTTTTCTTTGAAAATCATAAACTTATGTATGATTTTCAAAGAAATTATTCATGTCTGCATTGTGTTCACTTATTATTGCTATTTATAGAAGAAAAGCAAAATGTTAAGCATAAAATGTTTTACTTTTATTTACTAAAATGAATAAATTTTGAACTTGTCTCAATGAATGACAATTTATAATTTATGTAATATAACATAATGTACAAATAACATTAAATATTCCTAAAAATTTTTCTTAGATCAAACCATGCATTATATTTCATATGTTTAATTTGGTTATTCAATACTTTCGGTGAAACTAAGACGAATATGAGCCAACAAATATGCAATTTTCCTTTTTATTTCTAGATGTGATCTTTTATATCTGGTGATGTCGTAGATCTAGATTAAATGAAAATGGAACCGAAAAAAAAATTATTCGAATCATCAATAATAAAATTTGCATAATAATTTCATCTCTAGATCAATAATGGGGTCTAATGGCCGAGTGTCTGGCTCTCGGTGCCACAGGTTTCGGTCTCGAATCTTGGCGGTGCAATGGATGTTTGTAGTGGTACAACTACCACACCACACCACAGTACATCATTATGCATATAGCTGAGTTGTCCCTATACAGTTTGAAAATGATGTGGGTGAAAAGTCTGACTAGGCTGTGTAACGCTCTGCCATATCAGACGGGGACCTATGGCTTAAAGTGGATTCCGAACAGCTAAAAATATCCATTGGAAAACTAGGGCTCGAGGTCTTCTGACAACCTTATTTTGTAAAAAGAAAGCATGTCTCGAAATCTGCCAGTAGCCAGACACCACAACCCACCATGCGGCTGTAGAGCCACTGAAGAACAATAATTTTCAGAAATTGAAACTATAATTGAGTTAAAGATAATATTAGAAATATCTGATTTATAGCTCAGTGATAAGGGTAAGTAGTTCACAAGGAGCGCAGGTTTGATTTACGTTAGTGGCATGTACTACAATTACTGCTTCTACAAAAAATAGATATGTTGGTGCATGTAACATCAGTAGGTTAAAGTTAAAAATGAAAAGTAATTAGGCTAGCGTTTGTTAAATATCTTGAAAATAATTTTTAAAATTTTGAAAACAATCTAATAATTTTATACAATAACATATTTTGTGCATTTTATTTTATCAAATCCTGTAAAAATTTCTTTATTATAATAAAAACAAGTTTAATATATCCTTCACGATTAAATAACTATTCTGAATATAATACTAAATAACATTTATTAGAAATTCACAATTTTTTTTTTTATGGTAACTAGATTTGAAACAGAACCATTTGTATCATATCCTGCATCTCTAAATCAATACAAATGCTGCCTTTCTTCTAAGAGACAATAGCTCTGTCCCAAGAGCAGTGTGAATTACAAGCAATAGCTAAAACTATGCAAATAGCTGATAAGGACAACAATGCGACGCGGAATACGCTAATTCAATTTAAGAAGTGCATCAGCAATTCTCTTCTACCTACAAAGCTAAAAGGTTCGCTTTGCAATCTGATGCAATAAGGTTCTGTTTGAAAACTTCCATTTAGCGTGTTTTCTCTCGAGGGCGAATATTATGTAGCAGAAGATCTCCCCAATGAATAATTCATGGCGAATCCAGCAGTTAAATTTTTCGATTGCCCTCTTCGGGGATGGAAGAGGGAACCGAATTTCGAATTCAGCGCTGCCTCTGCAATATTTATGATTCGAACCCGGTGTTGCCGTCGCAGTTGCATTCGATTTTTGAGTCGCGTTGTTTCGATACCTGGATGTGTTTTAGGAAGCCAGAAACACCACGCGGATTTCCAATGGATGGTTAAGAAGCACGATTTTGTTCTGTGAAAGGATTCGGGGGGACGAGATCGTTTTAAAATGTCGGTGTTCGAAAAGGTATCAATGTCCTATTTGTTTCAGATTATGCAGGTTTGAAGTGACAAAATTGAATTTTAGTGACAGCATGATTTAAGATTTGTTCTATCTTCCAATGGCAATAACACCAGAGTTAAAATTTTGAATAATTTATTTAAAAATTATTTAATTATATTAAAGTTTGTACATCTCTGTCTTTATGATTGCTTTGAATTTTTAGGTGAGAAACAACCTCTGAATTTTTGCTAAGGATACTATGGTAATGAAAATAATGCCTTTATAATAAAAAAAAAAGATTTTTTTGCAGTGTTAGATGCTCTTTACATTTGGTTGGTTGACGTTTTATTTTGGAGCTATTTAGCCCTTTGGGGGCTTCAACTCCGATATGACAGAGTAAATACAGTTGAAACAATGAAAATTGCCCAGAATATATTTACAAATATATTAAAATTAACTTTACATTCATAAACAAATAAAGGAAGAGACAAATATTTAAAAAATTAAAATCTTGCACACACGTTTTAAATCTTAATTGGGAACATGAGAGTTAATCTCCTGATTACAGTATTTTCATGGTTTCTCCACATTTGTAACAACGGCAAAATTCATATAACAAAAATATGTAGAAAGAAAATTAAAAGAGGAAATTTATTCTTAACATTTGTAGCAAGAGCAAATTCACCATACATCAATTTTATTTTTTTTTATGAATCTTTATTATTCATTTTCTCCAAACGCAAATAATCAAAATAATAAAATAACGTATAGTACATTATCTCGAGAAGAACTCTTTTATTTATAAGAATGAATTGTTCGAAAGAAAATTCGATTAAACGTAATTTGTATTTTTTTTCCCTCCGTTTATCGCATCTACTCCTACGAAGTTCGTTTCGATTTTAACGCTCGAGCGCTTTATCTATGAAATTTTTAGTCTACTCTGGGGAGAAGTTCCCCACCCCACAGAAACAGTGAGTGACTTTGGAAATTTCATCACTTGTTATTTACGTAAGCAGGAGAGGAGAAGAAAAACTATTTTTCATCGATTCCGTAAAGTTTCAGGAGTAACTTTTAGAAAGGTAAAAAGGATTTTGATTCCTTTTTTTTTTACTTTCCAGGGTATACTAGGAAATCCTTTTGAAAGCATGTAGCGTAAAGTACAGGTAAAAAAAATGACACTTTGAAATAAATGGTTGTATTCCTTTGACTCGCGTTCAAGATATATAGTTTGAAGATTTTTGTTTTAAGTAATTTCAAAAGTTTCTTCTGTAAATGCGTATTATAAATTAGATGAAAAAGATGCTTATTTATAGCATATTTATTTTATAAATAAACAATGTAATATTATTAAATAAACAAGAATATATTATTCTGCGTCTAATCCTCAGTGTCCTGCATTCTTCAAATTATCTTTTACTGATTGCAGCATAATGTATTCAAATTATGACTAATGTTGGTTATATGAAAGCTAAGAATATTATCATAAATATGTAAAACAAACTGACTTAAAAACCTAGCAAAAGAAAAGTTTTATAAAATGCAACTTATAAATACAAAATGCCACTTTAAAAAACATTGTGCAGGAATAATGTTTTTAAAAAAAAATGACTAATTTAAAAAAAATGATTTTTCAAAAATGTTAACGAAACGAAACATGACTGCAGAAAAGTTTGCTTTTCAGAGCAAATGAGACATTTAGTATATAGTTTGTGTTTTTATTATAATTTTTTGCTACCGTTGTTGTTGGGACTAATCCTCAGTGTCCTGCAGTGCGGAACGGACATCATATGAACAACTACTCATGAACGGAGGGAAAGCCGCAGTTTTTGTTGTGATGTTGCCCCTGAAGGTTGAAGTCTGGCTTGGCTCTGTGACGCTGGTGAAGGAGCAGAGTGTCTTCCGGAGGGCTTTTTAAAGGAAACTACCCTCCATTTGCGTATCATATGGGAGAAAAACGCGGAAAACTGCTACCAGGCAGTCCGATTAACGAGGCAAAATACTGAAAACCGCAAACGACATCGAACTCCTCGTTTTTTGAAACAGTGTCTACAAAAACAAAGCCGCCAGCGGATTGAAACTCAGCTCTAACGCTTACCAGAATCGTACACTGCCACTGAGACACGAGCAGGGCATATTTTTTATTCATTTTTAAGAACAGTACAGACTACAACTATGTGTATGACATCCTATATAATATGGTATATTATATGGCATAAAATTATATATATATATATATCATCGTATAGGAGAAAACGCGGAAACTCCCATCAGATACTAACTAACGAAGCAAGATGCTGAACATCACAAACACCATCGAATTTACACGTTTTTTGAAACAGTGTCTATAACAAAGCTGCCAGCAAATTGAACCACCTCCCTAACATTCACCAGCGGCGCACGTTGCCACTCAGACACGAGTCGGGCATAAATAAGACTACCAAACATATGCTAATTCATTTTAGTAAGAATCAAATACTTATTTATTCTTCATTCTAATATATTTAGAAATAACAAAAAATGAAGTGTATGCAAAAGAAGTAAAACTCTCATTCAACATATAAGGTTTTTTTATATCTCTAAAATTCCAATACCGATTTCAGGATCAGAATTGACATGTTATTCAAACTTTCCTTTCCTAGAAACGCCATTTCCTAGAAGCGTTACTACATTGACAGCAAATATAAATTATAAACAGGAAAAATTCGGAGACAAATAAATGGATAAACCAGATAATAAAAGAACAAGGAAATATTTAGTATTTTATACTAGCACAATACACAAATAACTTTTTTGATGTCTTGTAAATATCAAAGAAAATTTGCTGGGAAGATACCGTAAACATTATTCTTTGATATTTCACATACTCTATGCATCTATATATAGTTTGGGTGGTAGAGTAGGTATATATATATAATAAATATTATATATGTAGAGTAGATATAGTTACAAATAAATATATAAAGTATTGTATTTTGTATTTTCAAATGAAACTGAAGAATTTACATAACGAGAAGACACATTTTTAAAAATATAATAATATTTTTATAAATATATTTTTAAGGACGATAACATTACTTTCAGGACATTTCCTGCATTAATGATTGTTTAATGGTTGTTATTTAAATACGTAATACAACTTAAAATTATATTAAATAAATTGTTATGAATAATTGAAATTAGTTCTGTTCAATTAAAAAAAGTAAACTGATTAAATTTATTTATACCAGTCTGTAATAATTTATGAGAATTGCTTTGATTTATTAAAATTGTTGAACATTTGTGTAATTGTAATTACTTTAATACGAACAGTTTGTCAAAATTGTAATTGAGGGTGAACCTTTCCATGATATATCAACACATTTTAAATTAATTGTTAAAAATGTGGTTCAATTGTCATCGTAAAAAAAAAAAAAAAAATTAACAATCCTTGTTTACCGAATTAAAAAGAAGGATATTTTCAATATATATTCTGATTTATTCTATTATAGTTAAGTATAAAGAAATCAAATTTAATACATTTTTGTAATTTCATAAATAAGATTTTCTTATACTTCTATTATTATTAAATATATTAAAATTCCCCGATAACAAATGTGACGTCTGAACAAAAGGCATTTATAAATAATTTCATAATGTTATAAAATTATTTACAATTAATCCATTTAATGATTAAAATAATTAGCAAATTATTTATTATAATAACTATATTTATATTAAAAATATCTATATTAAATTTTTTTGGTAAAATAAATTTTGCTTGAAAACGATAAATTTAGTTATTCTTCATGCTACAGCATCATTTTTTATTGTAATAAAAATTCATACAGATTTTAAGAACCAAATAAGAAAAAAAAATTAATTCTATTTTCTCAAAAGCACAATAACATTTTTAAGATTACAATAACTATTTTATCTACAATAACTGTTCTAGTTACGTTCCGTTTCTTTTAAAAATAAATAAACTGTATTTTAAAGAGGTTTCCTAGACTTCAACAAATGCCTGGAACTTTTATATGTTTTTATGTTCATTTATAAAATAGAGGAATCATTTATGAAGATCCTTATTGTTACTTGAATATTAAATTATACTTTTGAAAAGGAGAATCTTTTCAAACAAAGAGCGCTAAATTAATAATTATTCTTTGAAAATAATAGACCTATGTATTATTTTCAAAGGAATTATTCATGTCTGCATAGTATTCATTTATTATTGCTATTTATGGAAGAAAAACAAAATTTTAAGCTTAAAATGTTTTACATTTATTTACTGAAATGAATAGCTTTGAGCTTGTCTCTATGAATGATAATTTATAATATATGTAATATGATGTAATGTACAAATAGCAAATATATCTAAAATGTTTCTTAGATCAAACAATGCAGTATATTTCATAAGTTTAATTTGGTTATTCAATATTTTCAGTGAAACTATGAAGATTATGAGAAAACAAATATGCACTTTTTTTTATCTCTAGATGTGATCTTTGTCTTCGGTGATGTCGTAAATCTTGATTATATGTAAAGGGAACAAAAAAGATGATTCGTATCATCAATAATAAATTTTGCATAATAATTTAATCTTTAGATCAATAATGGGGGTCTAATGGCTGAGTGACTAGAGCTCTGGCTCTCGGTGCCACAGGTTTCTGCTTCGTGTCCTGGTGGTGCAATAGATGCCTGTAGTGGTTCGGATTTGATTTGGTTTGGTTTGTCGCTCTACGGTAATCTTGTGCACACGAGGGCTATACAGACCAGGACTGTACAGATTAAAGCAGATTCCGAACCACTCACAAACGTCTGTGCCACCCCCAGGATTCGAACCTAGAGTCTGTGGTATCAAAGGCGGAAGCGCTAGCCAATTAGCAATCAGACAATAGTAATAGTGGTTCGGAATCCACTTTAAAATGTAGGTCACGGTCTATTATCACTACAGAGCGTTGGGCGTAGGACTGACAACCCCGTAAAAAGAAAATATTTGTCTCGAAATCTGCCAGTAAGGAGATGACTTTGACCCACTATTTGGGTGTTGCGTCACTTAAGAAAATTTTAATTTCAGTTTCTGAAAATTATTGTTCAAGTTAAATACAATTTTAGATATTTATCATTTATAGCTCAGTAATCAGGTTAATTAGTGAACAGGGATTTGATTTTCGTAAGTGCCGTATACTTAATAATCTGAATAATACCGAATTTGTTATAGCAATGTTAAATGTTCAGTCGCGTGCTTAAAATTGAAAAAATGAAAAACAAAACTAGCTTTCTAATGTTCTCAAACTAAAATAACAGTTTTCTTTTTCAATTTCAATTTTATAATTAAAGGTAAAGTAATTAGTTTAACGTTTGATAAATACCTTGAAAATAATTAAAACAATTTTTTGAAATCAATCAAATAATTTTATATAGTAAAATATTTTGTGTGTTTTATTTTATCAAGTCATTTGAATTTGTTTTTTACTCAATAAAAAATAATATATCCTTCATTATTAAATTATTGTTCTGATTAGAAATTTAAGTAACTTGTTAATAAGCATTTATTAGAAATTCAAAAATCCTTTATGGGTAACCAATTTAAAACAGAACCATTTGTATCATATCCTCCGTCTCTAAAACCAATACAAACGATGCTTTTCAATTCTTTTAAGAGAAAATAGCTCTCTCTCAGGAGCAGTGTGAATTATCAGCAATAACTGAATTCTGCAAATAGCTGATCAGAACAACAATGCGCCGTGGAATACTCTAATTCTATTTAAAGTACATCAGCAATTCCCCTTCTACCTGCAAAGCTAAACGGTTTGCATTGCAGTCTGATGCAATAAGGTTTTGTTTGCAAACTTCCATTTAGCGTGTTTTCTCTAGAGGGCGAATATTCTGTAGCAGAAGATCTCCCAATGAATAATTCATGGCGAATCCAGCAGTTAAATTTTCGATTGCCCTCTTCGGGGATGGAACCGAATTTCGAATTCAGCGCTGACTCTGCAATATTTATGATTCGAACCTGGTGTTGCCGTCGCAGTTGCATTAAATTTTTGAGTCGCGTTGTTTCGATAACTGGATGCGTTTTGGGAAGCCAGAAACACCACGCGGATTTCCAATGGATGGTTAAGAAGCACGATTTTGTTCCGTGAAAGGATTTGGGTGACGTGAGATCTTTGCCAAAATGTCGGTGCTCGAAAAATGTATCAATATCATATTTTTTCAGATTATCCAGGTTTAAAGTGATAAAATTGAATTTTAATAACAGTATATTTTAAGATTTGTTCCATCATCAAATTGCAATAAAACCAGTGTTAGAGCTTTGAATAACTTGTTAAAAAATTACGTAACAATCGAAAACAAAATACATAATTGGAAAAACAGTTTCCCTGATAACACAAAATGCGTCTGAATTTAAATTAAATGTTAAGCATAATTAGAACATCAATTATTTTCATGTTAATGTCTATAGCAATTGTCCAATTAAAGGAATACGTTTTTATAATTTTTAAAATAATTGCACGTATTCTATTTTGATTGTAATTCTAATAAGATTTATAAAAAATCATAATTTTCTTTTAATTTAAAATAACTACATTCATGTGGAAAAAAATTGCTGCCATTTATCTTCAGAAGCCATTTTCCGAATTCGAAGCGTCATTGAATTATTTTTGAGAGAACTTTTTCTGCCTTCCTTCTTTTACGTTGACACGTGACAATGCGAACCAACAACTCTTAAAAAATCTTTTGAAAAAGCTAGGTGCAAACATAATTTTCATTTCAATCATAAGCTGTTTAACTAAAAGTAGTTCTCGAAAGAATTTTAGATAATGGAATTCAAGACAATTATCCTCTAAAATGTACATAAAAAGTGGAGATTAAGTACTTGAGAATGGATCCTTTTTCTTAACCATGGTTTGTTACAAAAAAATGCAGAACTACGAGAAATTGGAACAAAATAGTTTTTCTTAGAATAGAATTTTTTTTGAATATGCAAATGATGATATGCTTCGTAAATAAAATGAAATATATCGATGAAATTTGATAGTTTATATAAACGAAATGATAGTTTATATAAATAAAACCTAAAAAATAGGAATTTTGCTTTTACAAAGCCAATATTTATCCATATTCATGCATTTATTTTGAAAGAAAATTTAAAAATTAACTAATTTTAATTAAGTGTTTTGTTAGATCTTTAAAAATTTTGGTGTTTTCATCTATTAAAATACCTAAAAGAGATTCCTTTACTAATTCCCAATTTCTCAAATTACGGAAATCCGCAATATCGTGTAATAGTTATATCCCATAGAACATGATACATCAAAATAATACAAAAGGAAGAGTAGTGAACCGCAATAGCTTTCTCAGATCACTATTACCACAAACTATCTAACCAAGTTTGAAAGACTTTAGGGCTTGCAATTATGAAGAAAAACACGCTTTTAAATAAAAAAAATTCAGTTCTTTTGATTTAAGTAAAAAATGTAGTTTAATTTTGAATATTACGGTAAATAATAACATCCAAAGCTACAGATGATCACCTACATCTGCTATTTGCAATTAAAAACGTATCAACATTGTAAAAAGTTTATAGATTCAAATGATAGAATGATTAATATAGGACTAAAAATAAAATACAAGATATTATATACCTCAACTTCTAACCCCGTCGGATACTTAGTTGGATACCCGCTGCGCACAAAAAATCGGTATTGCCATGGATACTTAGACCACTGGGTCATTAAATACATGAGATAATTGCACAAGCCGTACTTTCATGGAGATAAAAGTCTTAGCATTAATAATTCAATTATATCGACTTACGTACACGGTGGTTTCAGGGAAGAATGGAAATCTGTGGTCTGCACTGTCTTCTAGCAAGTATTTGCTGATCCGGAGTTCGCATCTCATCTCCTGGGCCAGCTCTCACTTAGCCCTTATGGACTCTTTTCTTTTCTCTTCATATTTTGCATTACCAAGCAGGTTCTGGCTTCTTGTCTAAACCGGTGTTCTCTTTTCTTCGAGTAGATTCTACAGTCTCGGGCTTCCATCCAACACCTCTTATATTTCTATATTGCAAATTTTCTCTCATTTCGCCAACTCTTGTCGACTACTCGACCCGGCGAAGAGGTAGGCTTTTTTTTGGAGATCAAGAGTTGATTTCACCTGCAGAAAGACACCTGGAGAAATTCCTTTTAGCACTCTGGCGACACACGAATAGCTTAATTCTTTTGCGGCAATTTATCTCAATCAATAAATATCGTCAAATGTCAACTTCTAAGCTGTCAACGTCTTAGACATCTGGAACCTTTCTACCTACGTATCCTCTCTCTTATCTCAATGGTATCTGTCCACCTGCACATCACTATTCGAAACAGATCAATTAAGAAGATCAAAGGGGCAGCAGTACATCTTTTATTTTTGGAGATTACATCCCTACCTGTGCTCCCATATGTTGGCCCAAACTATTAAAGATTCCTAATTGATCATGCCAAAATGCATTCCCAAATAGAGAGATTTCACATTATATTATATATATGTTAAAAATATTTAAAAATTGTAGTACATGTTTTTGAATATATGCCGTTACGACATTATCAAAGATAAGAATGAATTTGTCAAAAACAATGTTATAATGCAATGTTTGTTTATAATACCAGTTAAATTACTCTTGATGTTAGTTTAGTTTGTCAAACAATAAGCCTATTACCTAATGTTGATTATAAATTTTTATCAAGATTGCTTTAAAAACAGAAACTGTTTACATATTTAAGATAAAAATTATATTAAATTAAAATAAATGAAATCGGATGTAAATACATAAAATACAAGATCACATTTTACCCATCAACTGCCTGAAAGATGCATAGACATTAGTGCTGCTCTGGGTCTGAAATGTCCACGTCGACTCATTAACGTTCAGAAAATTACAAGGGTTGGAAATCGCACGCTTTGTTTAGTTGGAAATGACCTAATTATCATTATCCCGACGAAGTTTGGATGGTACAGCAGAGAAAATATAGCTGCTCGCCTACGTTTATTTATTTCTTTATTATTATTTCTTTTTTAGATAACATATTATTAACAATATTTAGTGACTTACATAGCATATCAGCTTAAAATTTTTCAATTTTGCAAATTAAAGTTTTAATATTAGAGTTCTGAGAAATAAGCCTCACGAAGTAAAGTAAACAAAAGCACAATCGTGAAGCTTCAGGGACAGAAAATACGAATGAATCATTTCGATCACATACTGATTTCTACTGCAAGAAGTGACCAGTTGAATTACATAATTGGAAAGTTTTGTAGTCGCAGAATGGGTTAAATATTCTAATATGCAACAAAATAGACTACTTTTTTCAATTATTCCATCTCACTTTATCAAGTATTCTCAAATTTAGAAATTTCAAAATTTCTTAAAAATTTGTTATTTAAAGAAAATCATTTTACGATTTTTACACTTTTCTAACGAATTCATTAAAAAAATATGCAGAAAAAAATTAAATGAGGAAATTTGCTCTTAACATTTGTAGCAAAAGCAAATTCACCATATATCAATTTTATTTTCTACTTTAAGAATCTTTATTATTCATTTTCTCCAAACATAATAAATGGAAATAATAAAATATCGCATAATACATTATCTCGAGAAGGGCTCTTTTATTTATATGAATGATTTGTTCGCAAAGGAAATTGGATTAACATTAAACGTAATTTGTATTTTTTTCTTTTTTTTTTTTTTTCTCCGTTTATCGCATCTACACCTACTAAGCAAGGAAAAAGTTCGTTTCCGATTTTAACGCTCGAGTGCTTTTTCTACGAGATTTTTAGTCTACTTTGGGGAACAGTTCCCCCCACCACAAAACAGCGAGTGAATTTTGGAAATTTCATCACTTGTTATTTACGTAAGCGAGAGAGAAGGGAAAAAATTTGTTTTCATCGATTCCGTAAAGTTTCAGGAGAAACTCCAAGAAAGAAAAAAAAACCAAAATCATTTTTTTTTTACACTTTTCAAAGTATACTAGAAAATGCTTTTTAAAGCATGTAGCGTAAAAGTACATGTAAAAAAAATGACCCTTTGAGAAGAAATGGTTGCATTTCTTTGACTTGCGTTCAAGATATATAGCTTGAAAATTTTTGTTTTTAAAGTGATTTCAAAAGTTTTCTTAGTAAATCTGTTATATAAATTTGATGAAAATGTTTATTTATTTGTTATTCGATAAACATAAACATATTTATTTATAGTATATTTATCTTATAAATAAACAATATAATATTATTAAATAAACAAGAAATGTGTTGTTTGTGTCTAATCTTCAGTGTCCTGCAGTGCGGAACGGACATCCCAAGAGTATTTTACTCATGAGAGGAGGGAAAGCGGCAGCGTCTGTTATGATGGAGCACTAGTACGTAGAAGTCTGACTTGTAGCTGAAGAAAGAAGGAAGTGCCCCCGGGAGGACTTTTAGGGGACTATCCTTGTATTTGGATATCCGGGAGAAAACCCGGAAAACTCCCACCAGATAATCCGACTAACGAAGCAAGATGATGCTGAACCTCACAAGTTTCATCGAATCTCCTTTTTTGTAAATAGCCGTCAATTCATGAGTAAAACAAAGCACATAGTGGATTGACCTCACTAAGGCACTGAGCACACACTCGTGGCACTGAGCCATGATCACGGCATATTTTTTTTATTCATTGTTTTTAAAAGTAATACAGACTACAATTTTTTTGTGTATAGTATGCTATATAGTATGGTATATTATATAACATAGTATGGTATATATATATGTATATATAGTATCGTGTGGGAGAACACCCGAAACTCCCAACCGGTAATCCATCTAACGAGACAAGATGCTGAATATCCCAAATGCCATCAAGTCTCCTCGTTTTTTGAAATAGTGGCTAAAACAAAGCCGCCAGCAAATTGAACCTCAGGCCTAATGCTCATCAGTATCGTACGTTGCCACTGAGATACGAAAGGGCATATTTTTTTTTAATTCTTTTGTTCTTTAAAAAGTAATACAAACTAAAATTTTGTGTATGATATGCTATATATTATATTATATGGTATAGTATAAATATAGTATTGTACGGAAGCAACCTGGAAAACTCCCACCAGTTCGTTTAAAAAAGCAAGATAATGAACATCACACAAGCCACTGAGTCTCCTCGTCTTTTGAAACAGTATCTACAATAAAGCAGTAGGCGGATTGAACCTCAGCCCTGACGTTAACCTTGAGTCACGAGTCTGGCATAAACAAACATACAATGATTTATTTTAGTAGCAAGAAAATACATATTTATATGACATTCGAGTTTTTGTTTGGTATATACTTAGAAAATAACCAAAGGCTGACGTGTATGTAAAAGAAGTAGAGCTCTCATTTCTCAACATATGAGCTTTTTTTTTTTTTTTGTCTCCAAAATTCCAATACCGATTTTAGGATCGGAAGTGACATGTTATTCTAACTTTCATTTCGTAGAAACGCCACTTCCCAGAAGCGTTACTATACACTGACAGCAAATATAAATAATAAACAGGAAAAAATTCGGAGTCAAACAAATGGAGAAATCGGATAATAAAAGAACAAGGAAATATTTAGAATTTTATACTAGCACAATGCACAAATATCTTTATTTGACGTCTTGTAAATATTAAAGAAAATTTGGCAGAAAGACACCGTCAATATTATTCTTTGATATTTCCCCCTACTCTGTGCATCTATAAAGTTTGGGCGGTGGAGTAGGAATATACACTCATGTCTATAAATTAAGGATAATGAAGTTCAGGCAAAGAAAGAAACAGAAGCAAAACAAATTTGACTTATTTGTAAAGTCTATTTATTAAACCTATTACAAAACCTATTTACAAAAAACAGTATAACATAATTAGTATGATGGTTAATATGGAGTATGTCTCCCGGACGATGCAATACAGGCCTTACAACGCCTAGGCATGCTGAGTATCAAATTATCAATCTAATTTGGGGAATATTACACCACTCATCAAGCAATGCCCTCCGAAGTTCCGGTTGACAGGTGAGAAGGGGTTGACGGGCTGCAATACGTCGGCCAAGCATATCCCACACATGATTCAAGTCCGGTGAGTATGCTGCCCAATCCATACGGGTGATATCCTCAATTGAAGGCATTCGTCTACAATGTTTGCACGGTGAGGACGGGCGTGGTCATCCATAAACAGAAATTAAGCACCCATGACGCCCCGAAACAAACGTACATGTTGTTCCAGAATGACATCCCGATAGATGTGGCCTGTCATCGTTACACTCTGAACATGCAGGTCAGTTCTGGAACCAAGAATAATTCCTCCCCAAACGAGCCATCCTGCACCACCGTAACGGTGTGGTGTGCAATGGTGTTATCTTGGTGGTAACGGGTACCTGGCCCTCTCCATATGGCGGCGAGAATAAGGCTGCAAACTAAACCTGGACTCGTCGGAAAACATCACACCAGACCACTGTTGCGGTGTCCACAATGCATGCTCTCTACTCTTGTTAATCGCAGGCGACAGTGAGTTGCGGTAAGTGGAACACATCTGACAGGCCTACGAGCATATAGACCAATGTGCCCTAAGCGTCTGTACATGGTCTGCCTTGAAACTGTCGTACCGGTAGCTGAAGAGCTGACGAGACAGGTTTGATGCTGTGCTCCGTCTGTTTTCTTTTGGCAGTAACTGCTAAATACCGGTCCTCATTCGACGTTGTAACTCGGGGCGACCTGTGCTGTAACATCTACTCACGTTACCATCATCTTGGATCATTGCCAAAGCCTGGAGATGACACTCTGGGCGATTCCAAGTTCCTCGGATACTTCCAGCTGGGTACGTCCACATTCCAGTCGTCCGATAATTCTACCCCGTAAAAAATCATCCAAATGCTTCCTTTGTGCCATAACTATGCGGTTATTGCACTGAAAGGCTTTAAAGCGCTTGTGAACAATTTTTTACTTCGTTGCCACCATTCCTTATATACCCTCTCTTACACTCTCGTCATTGTGACGTACTATCCGCGCCATCTGGTGGTTTCCTGTAATTTGCATATTCTTCTTCAAGATGTGTGTGATAATTCTACAGGTGAAATTTTTATTTTAGAGTTCGATTTCTGTGCGATTCTGAATTATCCTTAATTTATGGACATGAGTGTATATAAATATATATACAGAGTAGATAGAGATTTATATATTTATACGTAATATTATTTTTGTCAAATGAAACTCAAGTATTTTAATACTGATAAGGCATACTCTTTTTGCTTTACAAATATTTTCTTAAGAGCGATAACATTGCTATTAAGTCATTTCCTACATTAATTTAATACTTTGTTGTTATCCAAATACACAATATAACTTGCATTGTATTAAGTGAATTTTTATAAATAATTGAAATTGTACTGTTCTATTCAAAAATTAAACTGACTAAATTTATTTATACTGGACTATAATAATTATTTATGTGAATTGTTTTGATCATTTGTTCATGTTTTTGTTGTAATAATAACTAAAAATTGTGTTAACATTTGTGCAATTATCATTACGTTAATACGAACAATATTGTAATTGATAATGAACCTTTTCGTGGTATATTCACACACTTAAAATTATATGTATAAAATGTGGGGGTATGCAAAAATGTGGTTCAAATGTATGTATAAAATGTGGTTCAAATATATGTATAAAATGTGGTGTCAGTCATAAAAATAGGGAAAAACCTGTTTACCGAATTAAAAAAAAAAAAAGGTATTTTCATCATTTATCCTGAAATTATTTATAGCCAAATATATCAATATTTACAGTCTATTGTTTATAATCAAGATATAATAGTCAAATTTAATATATATACATATTAATTTCATTAATACAATTTTCTTATACTTCCCATATTATTATTAAAATTTTTTTACGATTCCCCTATAACAAATGCGAAATCTCAAATTGTTCAATAATTTGCAAATTTAATAAAAGCTATTTAAAATTAATCATTTAATGAAAAATAATTATACAAAATGACAATTTTTTCATTAAACTTTTTGTAATAATAACTAAAATTATATTAATAATCTCTATTTTAAATTTTTTGGTAAAATAAATTTTGCTTGAAATAAGAAATTTAGCTACTAGATCTTAAAAACTGTTTAGCTACAGCATTATTTTATTGTAATAAAAATTCATGGAGAATTTCAGAACTAAAAAAAAAGAAATGAAAATTAACTCTATTTTCTCAAAAGCACAATGACATTTTAAGATTACAATAACTATTTTATATGTAATAACAGTTCTAGTTACATTCCAATTCTTTAAAAAAACAATGTTAACTATATTTAAAAGAGGTTTCCTATACTTCAACAAATGCGGGATCTTTTTTATGTTTACCTATAAAAATAGAGGGAACATTCATGAACCTCTTTATTATTAAACTATATTTTGTAAAGGAGAATATTTTCAAACAAAGAGTGCTAAATTAATGATTTTTCTATGAAAATCTAACTTATATAGAATTTTCGAAGAAATTATTCATGTTTGCATAGTTTTCATTTATTATTTCTATTCATAGAAGAAAACCAAAATTTAAGCATGGAATATTTTTCTTTTTTTACTGAAATGAATAACTTTGAACTTGTTTCAATGAATGATAATTTTTTTTTTTGGATTTAATCTGACATAATGTACAAATAACATTAACTATATCTAAAATGCTTCTTGGATCAAACCATGCAATATATTTCATAAATTTAATTTGGTTATTCAATATTTTCAGTGAAACGAAGATGATTATGAGCCAACAAATATATTTTTCTGTTTATCTCTGGTGATGTCATAAATTTAGATCTAAAAATGGAAAAGAAAAAAAAAAAAAAATGATTGTAATCATCAACAATAAAATTTGCATAAGAATTTCATCTCTACATCAATAATGGGGCCTAAGGGCCGAGTGACTAGCGCTGTGGCACTTAGTGCCACAAGTTTCAAGTCTGAGTCCCACCGCTTCCGTGGATGTTTGTAGTGGTTCCAAATCCATTTTAAACCGTAAGTACTGGTCTATTATAACTACTACTACACCATACCACATCACTGTGCTCCTCAATTTTAAAATCAATGTAATAACATTATACAGTAAAATATTTTGCGTGTGTTTTGCTTTATCAAGCCATCTAAATTTATTTACTACACAAAAAAGGGGTAGCGTATCCATCATGATTATAAAATTATTCTGAATATAAATATAAATAACTTGTCAATAAGTATTCCTTCTTTGTGACAACCAGATTTAAAACAGAACCATTTGTATCGTATCCTGCATCTCTAAACCAATATAAACGCTGCTTTTCTATTCTTTTAAGAAACAATAGGTCTCTCAGCAGCAGTGTGAATTATCATCAATAACTAAATTCTACAAATAACTGATCACGACAACAATGCGACGCGGAATACGCTAATTCAATTTAAGAAGTACATCAGCAATTCCTCTGCTACCTACGAAGCTAAAAGGTCTGCATTGCAATCTGATGCAGTAAGGTTTTGTTTGAAAACTTCCAATTAGCGTGTTTTCTCTCGAGGGTGAATATTATGTAGCAGAAGATCTCCCAATGAATAATTCATGGCGAATCCAGCAGTTAAATTTTCGATTGCCCTCTTCGGGGATGGAAGAGGGAACCGAATTTCGAATTCAGAGCTGCCTCTGCAATATTTATGATTCAAACCCCATGTTGTCTTCGCAGTTGCATTCGATTTTTGAGTCGCGTTGTTTCGATACCTGGATGTGTTTGGGAAGCCCGAAAAGACCACACGGGTTTCCAATGGATGGTTAAGAAGCACGATTTTGTTCTGTGAAAGGATTTGGGAGACGTGAGATCGTCGTAAAAATGTCGGTGATCGGAAAATGTATCAATGTCATATTTCTTTCAGATTATCCAGGTTTAAAATGATAAAATTAAATTTTTGTGACAGTTTATTTTCAGTTTTTTTTATCATCCAGCCAATAAAACTAGAGTTAGGGCCTTGAATAACTTGTTTAAATACATAAATTATTTAATTTCGGATGAATATAAGTATGTTAAAAAGCTTATAAATCAATTTGAATCAATGAAATTAAACAAGTTTGATTTACGTTTGTGGTGTGTACTACAATTACTGCTTCTACTTACGAATAGACCCGTTGGTGGATGTCACAACAGTAGCTTGTTGCTGTTGAAGGCTTTAGGTTTCACTCATCATGTGGTGGAACTTTCCGAATTTTCTGCAGTATCACACTTTTGTGCATGCATTCCCCGCTGAAAATACGGTATTATTTTGTCCATTTTATTTTGTCCATTTTATTTTGTCGATATAATACATCCGTTTCCCCCATGATACACTAACACGTAAATTGTTATAACAATGTTTGCAATTGGAAAGGTTTAGTTTGTTATAATAACGTTCAGACGCATGTGTGCAATTGGAAAAGAAAGTTCTATTTATTAGTGTTATTTTAATTTGATATTTTATAAACAAAAAAATTAAAATTATCAATTTAGCTTTTGGCAGATACCTCGAAAATTGAAATGAAATTGTTTTGAAATGAATGCAATAATTTTATACGGTAAAATATTTTGTGTTTATCAAGTCCTTTAAAATTCTTTTTTACTCAAAAAGTTTCGCGTAACTTTCAGGATTAAATAATTATTCTGAATATAAATAATTTGTAAATAAGCATTTATTAGAAATTCAAAATCCTTCCTTATGGTAACTAGATTTGAAACAGAACAATTGGTATAATATCCTACATCTCTAAATCAATACGAATGTTACCTTTCTTTTAAGAGATAATAGCTATGTCCCAGGAGCAGTGAGAATTATCAGCAATAACTAAACTCTACAAATAGCTGATCACGACAACAATGTGACTCAAAATACACCAATTCAATTTCAGAAGTACATCAGCAATTCCTTCTCTACCTACAAAGCTAAAAGGTTTCGCATTGCAATCTGATGAAATAAGGGTTTGTTTGAAAACATCCATTTAGCGTGTTTTCTCTCGAGGGGAATATTATGTAGCAGAAGATCTCCCCAATGAATAATTCATGGCGAATCCAGCAGTTAAATTTTCGATTGCCCTCTTCGGGGATAGAAGAGGGGAACCGAATTTCGAATGCAGCGCTGCCTCTGCAATATTTATGATTCGAACCCGATGTTGCCGTCGCAGTTGCATTCGGTATTTGAGTCGCGTTGTTTCTATACCTGGATGTGTTTTGGGAAGCCCGATACATCACTCGGGTTTCCAATGGATGATTAAGAAGCACGATTCTGTTCTGTGAAGGGATTTGGGGAGTTTGGAGTTGAAGTTTTTTTTTTTGGAGTCCGTTGCAAAAATGTAGGTGCTCGAAAAAATGTATCAATGTCGTATTTTTTTCAGATTATCCTGGTTTAAAGTGATGAAATTAAAGTTTAGGGACGGTATATTTTAATTTCGTTCTATTATCAAATGCATATAAAGCCAGAGTTAGGGTTTTGAATAACTTGTTTAAAAATTACGTAAGAATGCAAGTATGTTAAAGCTTAGAAATCTGTGTCTTAATATAACTGCTTTGAATTTTTAGATGAAGAAACAACTTTGAATTTGCTGAAGAGACATTGATAATGGAAACAATGCCATTGTAATAATAGTTTTTTTCTTACAGTGTCAGATGTATCAGCTAGATAATGACTACATGCTGAATAGAATAAATTTGACATTTTTTTAATAAAGCATGTTAAATATTTAAAAAATAATTCGAGAAATGTTTTATTGGAAGATTTTGTGTACCAACCAAGTAATTTTTCGTCGAATGGTAAGAATAAAATCTTTATTATTAGCCATAGTTAAATGATTTCATTAATTTAATTTACAATAAAAAATATAGCCTACGGACAGTTACAAAAGTAAAACATGCTCATATTATAGTAACGACATTTAAAAATTTATAAAAAAAAAATAAATTTACTGAAGTGTTACAAACAATATTTAATAAAGAGTTAAAAATCAAATTGCCTCTTGAGAATATACAAACATTGGCATCGTAAAGTCATCATTGATGTATCGTCATTTAAAATTCTTTATTACAAAAAAAAAAAAAAAAAAAAAAGAGTAATGTATACTTCATGATTAAATAACTATTCTGTAAAATAAGAGTGAATAAGAGATATAAGTGTAAACCAGCATTTATTAGAAATTCAAAATCTTTCTTTATGATAACCAGATATGAAACAGAACCATTTTGTATCATATCCTGCATCTCCAAATCAATACAAATGTTGCTTTTCTTTTCTTTTAAGAGACAATAGCTCTGTATGAGGAGCAATGTGAATTATCAACAATAACTGAATTCTGTAAATAACTGATCACGACAACACTGCGACGCGGAATACGTTAATTCAATTTAAGAAGTACATCAGCAATTCCGCTTCTACCTGCAAAGCTAAAATGCTTGCGCTGCAATCTGATGCAATAAGGTTCTGTTTTGAAAGCTTCCATTTAGCGTGCTTTCTCTTGAGGGTGAATATTATGTAGCAGAAGATTACCCCAATGAATAATTCATGGCAAATCCAGCAGTTAAATGTTCGATTGCCCTCTTCGGGGATGGAAATGGAAACCGAATTTCGAATTCAGCGCTGCCTCTGCAATATTTATGATTTGAACCCGGTGTTGCCGTCGCAGTTGCATTCGACTTTTGAGTCGCGTGGTTTCGATACCTGGATGTGTTTTAGGAAGGTCCGAAACGTCATGCGGATTTCAATGGATGGTCAAGAAGCACGATTTTGTTCTGTGAAAGGATTTGGGGGACGTGAGTCCGTTGTAAAAATGTCGGTGCTCGGAAAATATATCAATGTCGTTTTTTTTTTTCGGGTTATTTAGGTTTAAAATGATAAAATTGAATTTTATTAACAATATAATTTAAGATTTGTTCTATCATCAAATACCAATAAAACCAGAGTTAAAATTTTGAATAATTTATTTAATAATTAATTAATTATATTAAAGCTTATACATATCTCTGTCATTACGATTGCTTTGAAATTTTAGGTGATTAACAACCTCTGAATTTGCTAAGGACACTATGGTAATGAAAATAATGCCTTTATAATAAAAGATCTTTTTGCAGTGTTAGAAGACAGTGCACGTCAGTTATTACTAAATGCTGAATATATTAAATTTGACAATTTCTAATAAAATACGTTAAAAAGTTTTTAAAAAGTTCAAAAAGGTAATGTCCTTTTACTTTTGGAAGGATTCGCGTACCAACACTAATAATTCGTCTTCGAATTATTTGATTATTTTAATTTGCATTGTTTGCATTTGTTTACGGCAGTTACAAAAGACAACATGCACCTATTAAAATTTAACGAGGTTTAAAAAATTATAAATATATAAAAAAATTACATTTACGAAAATGATACATTTTATAAGTTTTACTATATTTAATAAAAGTCATAATAACCGAATTACCTTTTCATAATATACAAAAATTGCAATATTGACGCCAAAAAAATCTACAAACAAGATGTGCTTTTATAGAACGTAACACTATTTCGTTCTTATTTAACCAAAAATTAAAAAAAAATGCATATCATTATTTAAAACGGATTTTAGAATATGCGTTTATCAATCTGTGTTATTATTCCATTCCTTCTATTAGCTCACACTGCCCCTATATATATCTTGTTCAAATTTTCAATCGCTAATAAAATACTTTTTATTCATCCACTCAAGTTCATATACATTTTTTTGAACTTGTAGTTAATGACAATTGATGTTAATACAGTTTTTCAAATATTAATTAATTCATTACATTTAATTAATTAATTAAATTATTTTTTAGATTTAAGTTGCATATATCTACCAATAGATGGCGCCAGATAAATTAAAAAAAATTAATGAAAATTATTTTTAAAGGACATTCTGCAATAGAGTGAAAAAAAAAGTGGGAATTGATTTTAAATTTTTTTTTATTACTTGTTTTTCTAGTTACAATGGTTTCAATAAAGGAATTAAGTGTTAGTATTTGATATTTGAAAATGCAGTTTAAGAAAAAAAAATCTTAACCCGGGCATTGCAAAAATTGTATGAAAAAGTTAGTCTACTGACCAAAATATTCAAAGAAATTCTGAAACAACTGGATATATTTTTAAAAACCTCGTAGTGGATCGGCAAGGATTTTGAATGATCGAGATCCTCGTGGTGTGATAAAAGTGAGATTTAATCGAAATTATAGGCAATTTGTAGAGCTTAGTTTTTGCTGATAATTCACACTGCTCCTGAGATGTCCTCTTCCATAAGCGGAATTCTTTACGGCGACAACTAACAAGAGTGCTGGCTAGTGGTACTTTTCCATATTTCACCCTTTTAATTGATATAAACGTCCTTACAGCAGTTGTCGTAGATTCCAAATTTATAAAGTACAAAATAAAAAGATCGGCTAATTAGATCGGGAACTACAGTTTAACGTGGATTCCGAGCAACCAACAAACATCCAACATGGAGTCCGTGGTACCAACAACCAGAGCGATAGCCAATCGGCCATGAGGCCGCTTTGCAATTGAAAAGAAAACTTTAATATATAAAATGCCAAACAAAAACAACGCTAATAAATAAAGGTATAGTTAGTGTAGCGTTTGATAAATACCTCGAAAACAATTAAAAATTATTTGAAATCAATATAATAATTTTAAACAGAAAAATAATTTGTGTGTTTTACTTTATCAAGTCATTTAAATTTCCTTATTATACTATAAAAGGGTAACGTATCCTTCATGATTAAATAATTATCCTGAATATAAATATAAATAACTTGAAATAAGCAATTGTTAGAAATTCAAAATCTTTCTTTATGGTAACCAGACTTAAAACAGACTCATTTCCTGCATTTGTAAATCAATACAAATGGTGCCTTTCTTTTAAGAGACAATATCTCTGTCTCAGGAGCAGTGCGAATTATCAACAATAACTAAACTCTACAAATAGCCGATCACGACAACAATAAGACGCGGAATACTCTAATTCAATTTAAGAAGTACATCAGCAATTCCCCTTCTACCTACAAAGCTAAAAGTTCTGCATTGCAATCTGATGTAATAAGGTTCTGTTTGAAAACTTTCACTTAGCGTTCTTTCTCTCGAGGGTGAATATTATATAGCAGAAGATCTCCCAATGAATAATTCATGGCGAATCCAGTAGTTAAATTTTTGGCTGCATTCTTCGGGGGATGTAAGAGGGAACCAAATTTCAAATTCAGCGCTGCCTCTGCAATATTTATGATTCGAACCCGGTGTTGCCGTCGCAGTTTCATTCGATTTTTGAGTCGCGTTGTTTCGATACCTGGATGTGTTTTAGGCAGTCCGAAATACCACGCGAATTTCCAACGGATAGTTAAAAAGCACGATTTTGTTCTGTGAAAGGATTTGAGGGACGTGAGACCGCTATAAAAATGTCGGCGCTCGGAAAATGTATCAACGTCCTTTTTTCCAGATTATCCATATATATTGATGAAATTGAATTTTAGTGACAGTATACTTTAAGATTCGTTCTATTATCAAATGCCAATAAAACCAGAGTTAGGGCTTTTAATAATTTGTTTAAAATTTAAGTAAAAATATAAGTATGTTAAAGCTTATAAATCTGTGTCTTAATGATTCCGTTAAATTTTTAGAAAAGAAACAAGTTTTTAATTTGCTTAAGAGACTATGATATGGAAAATAATGCCTTAGTAATAATAAATTTTTCTTGCATTGTCTTATGGATAATGCGTGTGAGATTATTACATGATGAATAAAAATAAATTTGATATTTTGTAATAAAGTAAGTTAAAAAAAAAAAAAAAAATAGGTTAAATGTTTATGCCTTTTTTCTATTCAAATGTTATTTTTGTACCAACACAAGTAATTCGTCATCGATTATAAAAATATCTTTGATATGATCCATAGTTAAATGATTTCATTAGTTTAATTTACAATAAAAAATATAGTCTACATACAGTTACAGAAATCAACATGCACCTATGGAAATAATGAGATTTAAAAAAAATTATAAATTTATAAAAAAAATAAATTTACTGAAGTGTTACATTTCATACATTAAAGTATATTTAGTACAGTGATAAAAATCAAATTTTCTCTTCAGAATATACAAAAATTGTAAAATTGACATCAAAAGTCATCATTGACATATCAAGTCATTTAAATATCTTTATTACTCAAAAAAAAAAGGGTAACACATTCTTCATTATTAAATAATTATTCCTGTAAAATAAGAGCGAATAAGAGATATACTTAAAGTGCAAATAAACATTTATTGGAAATTCAAAATCTTTCTTTGTTATAATCAGCTTTGAAACAGAACCTTTTGTAGCATATACTGCATCTGTAAATCAATACAAATACTGTTTTTCTTTTCTTTTAAAAGACAGGAATAATGTGAATTATCAACAATAACTAAACTCTGCAAATAGCCGATCACGACAACAATGCGACGCGGAATACGTTAATTCAATTTAAGAAGTACATCAGCAATTCCTCTTCTTCTTACAAAACTAAAAAGGTTTCCACTGCAATCTGATGCAATAAGGTTCTGTTTTAAAACTTCCATTTAGCGTGTTTTCTCTCGAGGGTGCATATTATGTAGCAGAAGATCTCCCTAATGAATAATTCATGGCGAATCCAGCAGTTAAATTTTCGATTGCCCTCTTCGGGGATGGAAGAGGGAACCGAATTTCGAATTCAGCGCTGCCTCTGCACTATTTGTGATTCGAACCTGATGTTGCCGTCGCAGTTGCATTCGATTTTTGAATCGCGTTGTTTCGATACCTGGATGTGTTTTGGGAAGGTCCGAAACACCACGCGGGTTTCAATGGATGGTTAAGAAGCACGATTTTGTTCTGTGAAAGGATTTGGGAGACGTGAGATCGTCGTAAAAATGTCGATGCTCGGAAAATGTATCAATGTCATATTTCTTTCAGAATATCCAGGTTTAAAATGATAAAATTGAATTTTAGTGACAGTATAATTTAAGATTGGTTTCATTGGCATTCGGGGATAGAACATTAGTTAGGGCTTTGAATAACTTATTTATAAATTACATAAGAATATAAGTATGTTAAAGCTTATAAATCTGTGTCTTAAGAATTGCTTTGAATTTCTAGATGAGAAACAACCTTTTAATGTGCTAAAGAGACAAAGATATTGGGAATATTGTCTGTCCTAAATATATCTGCTTCTAATTTTTAGATAAGAAAATAGTTTTGAATTTGCTATCGAAAATAAGGCCTTTGTAATAATAAGATTTTTCTTGAAGTGTCAGATGGATCATGGTTGGGAATGGAAGAATGAATAGAATAACATATTGGACATTTTGATTGGACATACAAAATGACATATTGGACATTTTGTAATAAAGAATGTTAAATATTTTAAAAAAATAGTTCGAAAAGGTTATGCCCTTTTTGATTGGAAGGTTTTTGTAACAATATAAGTACTTTTCTTCGATTATCAGAATACTATCTTTGATGTTATCCATAGTTAAATGATTTCATTATTTTAATTTACAATAAAAATACAGTCTACAGACAGTTTCAAAATCAACATGAACCTATTAAAAAACGAGGTTTAAGAAATTGTAAATATATAAAAAAAAAATAAAGTGTAACATCTCCGTAAATTTAAATGTTAAACTATACTTAATAAAAGTGATAAAAAATCAAATTTCCTTACTAGAATATTCAGAAATTGTAATATGGACGTCATAAAAGTCTACAACTAATGTGTGGAAAGTAACATAATTTCACTCTCATATAACCAGAAATTAAAAAAACAATACATATTATTTAAAAACTGATTTTAGATTATGCAAGAATCAATTTAACTTAAAATGGCTTCAAGAAAGGAAATAAGTGTTGACATTTGATATTTGAAAACTAAATTTAAGAAAAATAAATATTACACTGGAATTGTAAAGATTGAGTGGAGAAGTTAGTCTACTGACCAAGATATTCAAAGGAATTCTGAAACAACTGGATATATTTTTAACAAACCTCGTAGGTGATCGACAAGGATTTTAAATGATCGAGATGCTCGTGGTGCGATGAAAGCGAGATTTAACCCGAAATTGTACGCTCTTCCATTAACGAAATTTGTTACGGCGAAAACTAGCAAGAATGATGGTTAGTGGTATTTTTTCCCATGTTTCATCCTTTTAATTGATCGAAATGACTCCTAATTTATACAGTACAACATAACCAGCTAAAGCTTCATCTAGAGACAATGATATGACGATAAGTATACACTGGTGGACAAAATTAAGAGATGGAAGACATTTTCCCAAATATCTCAAAAAATACTGAATATAAATAAATGAAATTTGGTATGGATATAGCATATTCCATGATAATAAAGTATGCAAAACCAAAATGAAAGTGCCATTCACTGGCATGACCTATTGCCAATAAATCCAATGTAGTCTGAGCTTAAGGATAAAAGATGACAATAAAAGTAAGGCTTGTACAGTGTGTGTTGCCTCTAGTATGGTGTATGGTCACCTGACAGACAGACAGCATGCACAACGAGTATGCATGCTGTTAATAAGGAAATTAAGGAGGGCTTGTGGAAGACCCTCCCATTCTTCCACCAGAGCAATTTTAACTCCAGAATGGTTCTGGAGGGAGGTGGCGCACATCGCAATAGCTCTCCCAAGAGCATCCCAAGCATGTTCAATAGGATTCAGGTCAGAGGATTTGGCTGGCCAATCCATTCGTTGAATATCCTCGCTTTCAGATACTCATCAACCATGAGAGCCCTATGTGGTCACGCATTGTCGTCCATAAAAAAATGAACTCAGGGCCAACAGCGCCCCTGAAAAGACGCACATGGGGCTCTAGGATCTCCTGCCTGTACCTCTGGGTATTCAAGGAACCATTGTCAAACACATGAAGCAGTGTGCGGGTATCTTGCATGATCCTGCCCATACCATGACTCCTCCACCAGCATAATGGTCCCTTTCGATAATGTTGCTAGGATGGTATCGGGTTCCAGGTTCCCTCTATATCAATAACCGTCCAGAATCAGGTTGTAGACAGAATCTGGACTCATCGGTGAAGAGAACATTAGCCCATTGAAGCTGTGTCCAATTTTTGATGTTGTCTGCACCATTCTGCACGCTCTTTTGTGGGAGTGAGTGAGTGGGATGCAATAGCGGGTTTCCTGGTATACAGCCCTCTTTTATGGAGTCTCCTGGAAACTGTCTTACTCGAAATTGATGTTCCTGTAGCAGCCGCGAGGCCCCTAGACAATTGAGTGGCTGTAGCCGTCCTCTAGCGCTTAGCTGAAAGGAACAAATACCGGTCTTCATTGGCCGTTGTAGCCCTCGGGCGCCCTTGTCCTGGTTGTCTGCATACTGTCCCACTAGTTGACTCCACAAATTGGAAATGACGCTTGGTGTTATATTCAATTCCTAGCAACCTGAGCTTGGGACTGGCCCGCCTCAAGTCTACCCACAATTCTCCACCTCATACCTTCGTCTAAACATGATGTTCACTCATTTCACCTAAAAACCAACAAGAAACAACGAGATTATTCAAAAAATGCACTAAAATCTGCAACTGTGTTGAACAGCTCGATGCGGACTTTTATACCTCCTGCTGGCTTAGCAGCGCCCACAAGAATACGTAAAACTTATCTCAGGGCCAATAGCGCTACAGTGACCATATATGGCAATCAACTGTCCAGGTTTTGTGCGGTATTTTTTAGAGAAATGTGCGAAAATGCTTTCCATCTCTTAATTTTGTCCACCAGTGTATATGAGCCGTGTGCGATCCCGCTTTTATTAATGCATACTTGGTGAGCATCGTAGGATAACAGATGAAATATTTGCATTTGACGTAAATGAAAAAATTTCTACATGTGCATTTTTAAATCCCAATAAAATCACTCACCATCATTATTTTTATATTATAAATGTTCATAATACTCATTAATGTTTGATGTAATCAAAATTTGTGTGTGATATGCATATGCCACTTTTATGGAATTATCTTCAGTAATGTTTTCTGTCATCATGACTTTGCACTACTTTTTTTCGTGACATTAAAAATCCCATATCATGGTGAAATCTGTAAATATGTTCTCCTCTCACAACCATATACATTTTTCTTATTATCATGTTAACACATGATGTCTGGTTAAAGGTTCATGTCATATAAAAAAAAATCAAGCTAGAAAATAAAAATAAGTAGAAATTATTTAAAACAATTTACACTCTTCGAGAAACATGAGAAAATTTAATTTCAGAGACTTTTATATAAAATAAATGCCAATTTTCACTTGATTTTATTTATGTTTCTTTTATTGCTGCATCTAATGTATAGCTAAATCTAATAATATTAGAGTTATTTTTTGGTGTGCTTCTGTGACTATTGATTGTATTAGATCTTAGAATATTCTGACCAATTACTTCCCAAATTTCCTGGTTATCGAACATTGAATACTCTCATACGTATTCTTCCAGCAAATTATGTTCACACGTGTTACACTGAGATTCGTTAACGGATTTTTTTTAAATTTAAATATTAGATCAACATTAAATTTTTCTTTCGTGTACTTTCGCATCAAACTTTTGAATAACTTTGTGATCAAGGAAGTTCTTAGATTATGACTAAATAATGAGACAATTTGATATGTATGAATTCAATTCTTAAATTCATACATTCAATTTCAATTTGATATGTATGAATTTAAGAATTGAATTCATACATGTCAAATTTTAGAAAAATTATAATTATATAATTTTTTTTTTTATCATATTATAATATAAAAAATTATATCTTGATAATATATTCTTATTTATTATAATTGTAATTATATTATTTTTGTATTCAAAATTTATCAAATATATAACTTTTTATACTTTTGAATCTGTCTTTAATTTATTAATTTTTGTTTTATTCAATTCCTTGTATTAGTTCACACTTTCCCTACATATATCTTGTTCAAATTTTTGATCGTTAATAAAATACTTTTTTTTTCCTCCACTTAAGTTCAAATACATTTTTTAAATTTGTAGTGGACGACACTTGATGCTAATACATTTTTTCAAATATTAATTCATTGATTAAGTTTAATCAATTAATTTTAGTTTTTTTATTTAAGTTGCATGTATCTAATAATAGATGGCGCCAGATGTCAGAGGAAAGTTTCAATTTTATTTGTAAAGGACTTTTCTGCAATATAGTGGAAAAAAAATAGGAATCGACTTTTAAATTTTTTTTTATTACTTGTTTTAATTATATAGGCTGTGATCCATTTCGAAAATCTATTACAATTTGCTTTAATAATATAGAAATGTATTAGTTCTTTGGTATTATTTTTCATTTCATCAGAAAGATTGACAAAATTAAATGTAAATAATATAAAATTATTTTAATCAGCAATTTCTTTTTTATTTTTTGTTATTAAGTAAAAATATATATTGGTTACCAGGAATAAACCATGAACCAAACAAAATAATTTAGAGTAATAATAGATAATTATTGTATATGTATGATAGTAATAATTAAATGAAAACAATAATTAGAGTTTAAATAAATTTTTATTATCAGTACTTTAATAGGGCATTTAAAGGAATAACTAAGATGTTTTTTTTTTAAATTGGGCGATAAGATATTTTGAAATATTATTTAGGAATAGGTTTTCAGAATGGAATATTTGGTCCATATTAATCAAGAACCAAAAAATTATAGTTTTGTTTCTATATTATTTAAAATAGAGTTTAAATAATTAATTGATATAAAAAATTTTATTTCAAAATTATTTGAGAATGCGAATTGTACCCAAACAATTCTTGATGGAAAGTTGTTTAAATTGTAATTTCTTAGGGAAATTAGGAAGGTTTCTGTTATAAAAAAAAAAAAACAATCATTTCTTAATTACCTAATAATTAAATTTTAAATGTAACTCGCACTTTTATTTTAACCTGATTTAATCAAAACATTTTTTTTTTTTCATTTACAACCTATTTTCACAATCCTTAGTTTTCAAAGTTTGAGAGGTAGTTTTATATTTGCATGAAATGCTTCAGAATTAGATATCAAAACGGAAAAATATCTTTTGTATATTTTATTTCGAAATAAATTGAAAGTAGTCAATAGTATAAATTCCGCAAAAAAATAGAAAAGCCACTGAGCAATACTTAATCGCGTTAGATAAACCTGATTTTGAAAAGATTTTGCATGGGATTCATATAAAGGATATTGTTATTCTGGTATAGTATAAAAATGAAAAGAAATTCTTTGACAATCTCGAATTTTCTGTAGTGGCATTTATGCATTTTTTTTCGATTCAAGAGCTTTTCATTTTTTTTTTTTTATCGTTTACTTTTTACTTAAGTTCATCTTACGTTTTGAAATATATTGTCATTTCCATTTTATGATATTTCCAATTTTAATCAGTGTTCTTGACAATTTCTTTTAAAATATGAACCTATTTGTTAGGAGATGAAAATTTAAAAAGTTAAATTTAACTTACAATAGATTTACATATTTTAAAACTATTAACTTACAATAGATTTACATATTTTAACATTTTAACAAATTGAACTTACAATAAATAACTTTACATACTTTAAGAACAATATGTCAGTCCTATAATTTTTTATGAGTGTGCTGTTTTTTTATAATTTAGTTATTATTAATTTTAATTTTTGATGTAACTGATCTTTGTGAATCATATAATACTATGCAGATATTAATATAAATTCATATACTCTTATTTATATTTACAGAAAAACATCTTAAAATATTCTTTATTTATATATACATACAATATATAAGTAGCGATTTTTAAAATACATTTTAGTTATAGTTTATAACTCATAAAATATTTAATATATATAGAACACTTATATTATAAGAGTTATAATATAACACTTAAGGATAGTAATTTATTTATAGTATTTAAAGACGTTATTTTTGGATGCATGTTATTAATACATTTACATTACATATTTAAGAAATTTGTTTTTATACTTTTAAAGCCGTGATACAAGTTTTTATATAAAATATGTTTTATTTTTTTACATAAGTCATAAATTAGGCACAGTCTCATATTTTCACGATAAATAAATAAAAAAATAAAAACAATAAATAAAATTCTAAGTAGAATTTCACTTTAGAAGTCTCTTATAAATAAATAAAAATACAATAAATAAAATTCTAAGATTAATAAGATCAACCTACAATTTCAAAATAGTTAAAAAAAAATCCACCAATATATTAATTTTGTTAGAAAACTTTCATACAAAAACCTTTTTTGGAAGGTTTAGTTTAAAAAAATATTTATTAAAAAAGAGATTGTCGATAAGCCTTTCGAAATCTTATAATCTCTTTTGGCTTCAAAATTATTTTTCTTAAGCTCCCAAGAAATTTGATATAAAGAAGCCAAGAACTTAACAAAAAGTATAAATAAAGAAACCAATGCTGATTATTGTTATGTCCTTATGTAAAAGTAGTTAATGTAAAGGTATTATTTAAAAGATTTCTTATGACCCAAAGAACGAAATAATTTATTTGGGGTTTTCCTTGCTAATTTTTAAATAATATTTTATTTTCTTAACGACCTTTTAAAAATATTGTCAATAAAATATATTAAGTTCAAATACAACGAGATTTCGAGTTGCTATTTCTCGGTGATCTAATATAACACTCAATACTTAGTTAAGCTGATACAATATTTTTTTAGTTCTAATGCAGCTGCCAAACACTTAGACAGCTTGGTCTTGGATGCCTTAAGGCAAGCGCTGCACAGACGTTACTCACTTTGCATTACCCAGGGGGCTCGTGTAACTTGAAGATACGGACGCGGAGTAACCCCCGCAACGCTCTACGATCCTATTAGGACTGGGACCTACGGTTTTAAAAGTGGATTCTGAACCACTACAAACATCCATGAACCGCTGGGACTCGAACCCGAAACCTGTGGTACCGAGAGCCGAGCGCGCTAGCCACTAGGCCATTCAGGCCCAGTTGATCCAATATATAATATCCAGTTTACTTAAGAGGAACAAAATAGGTATTGACACGAAAGAATGGATAAATATTTTCGAAATTACTGTACATACAATATACGGTATACATTGTGTTTTGAGTCAATTCGAGGCCGGTTTCCTAGATATTTTATGCGAAAACAAAATAGGCTGCAGATCTCATGAATTAAAGTTGTGTTCATTGGGCGCGGTCAGTACTAGGTGGGTGACCACCGAATGGGTCAACACCGCGGTCAGTCGTTGGTGATGTGAACACCGCGTGCCGTTGGCATTCAAATTTGGGACCTGAATGGCCGAGGGTCTAGAGCGCTCTGGCGCTCGGTGCCACAGGTTTCGGGTTCGAATTTCCCGGTGGTGCCATGGATGTTTGTAGTGGTTCCGGAAGAATCCACTTTAAGCCGTAGATCTCGGTCTCCTATGACTGTAAGAGCGTCACGGAGCCAAAGTCAGACTTCTACCTACGGCTGCTCCATCACAACAGAAGCTGCTTCCTTCCCCTTCAATCATGAGTACGTATGGGCTCGTGGGCTTACCCAACCAAGTGGGATAAGAAACAACAACAAACAACACATTTCAACACCAAAAAAACATATATGAATACAATATATCGGCGATTGTAACCAAGAGAAAAAGAAATTTGAATCAAAATGGATTGCACATCTAAAATGTAAAAATCCCTAACTAAAAATATTAGCAACTACATTATTACATTGTATTTCATAACTGTGTTAGAAACTTATAAGTTAATGATGCATTTGACATGCAAATGAACAGATTTTTATATCCAAAAAGTATGTATGATTATCCTGGTATAAAAGTTGAAAAATTTTTAAATCATGCACTCACCTACTGTTACTATATCCAATAAAAAAAATGGTTGGAGAGAACACAAAGAATCAATGAATAACACAGTCTCCAATATAAGCGAACGAATCAATATTCTCATGAAACAATTATAATTTTTTTTTTTTTTTACCTAACAGTGTTTGATTTCCCTTGATTCAAATCCTAATGTTTATATTTTCTGTTGCCATTCAGCAATGTACAAATAATAAACAATTATCTATAATTTGTTTTTCATTTCATAGGAAATATAATTACAGGAAATTAGTTGTTTCTAAAAGTTATTAATCATTAATTATTCTGAATTATTGTTTCATTTTATAGGAAATATAACCGTTTTCCAAAATCACGACAGCCCACAAGGCTTTCTGATGAGATGCTGTTTTTTCTTTTACGGGGTAGGATTGTCAGCCTTATGTTCAACGATTTACAGTCATATTAGATCGGGACCTACGGTTTAAAGTGGATTCGGAACCACTGCAAACATTTATGGCAATCGAACCCGAAACTTGAGGTACTGAGTACTAGACCGCTAATATAATTACTAGTTTGTAAATATAATTGTGTATTAAAACAAAAAAATAAATATAATCTGACTCGGTGGTTGCTCTTTTGGTTTTCCGAACTTCAGTTCCACAAGCGAGCCGAATCATGTTTTCGTATACTAAAAAGGAAATAAATAGAATAACTCTATTAACCAAAATGTCTCCCAGTAGTATTCGAGTATGAAGGTGAGAAGGTTTGAACAACTCCTGATGCAGGAATTAGAATCCCGCCAGAAACTTTTCATTACAAATTGTGATGGCATATAGAAGTCCAACTTATTCGATAGATAATGACAACCTTTCTCTCTTCTATGAGTAAACTTTACACCCTTTCATGAGTTTTGCTATACTACAAATTGCAACCAATAATTTCTAAGTTAATTTAAGCATGATGAAATAACTATTGAGTTGATATGGTTTGTATATAATGATTGCACGCAGTAAAAATATTCAAGTTTTATTTTTTGTTAATATTTCTTATGTTTATATTAAATGTTTATTTTATTATGTAATTTTTGCTTTCATGCCTGATGGGCCGAATGGCTAGCGCTCTGGCGTTCGATACCACAGGTATCGGGTTCAAATCCCGGCTTTGCCCATGGGTGTTTGCAGTGGTTCGAATCCACTTTCACAGGTATCGGGTTCAAATCCCGGCTTTGCCATAGGTGTTTGTAGTGGTTCGGAATCCACTTTCACAGGTATCGGGTTCAAATCCCGGCTTTGCCATGGGTGTTTGTAGTGGTTTGGAATCCACTTTCACAGGTATCGGGTTCAAATCCCGGCTTTGCCGTAGGTGTTTGTAGTGGTTCGGAATCCACTTTCACAGGTATCGGGTTCAAATCCCGGCTTTGCCATTGGTGTTTGTAGTGGTTCGAATCCGCTTTAAGCCGTAGGTCCCGGTCCTAATAGGATCGTAGAGCGCTGCGGGGGCAATGTTACTCCGTGGCTTACCATCAAGTTACACGCACCTCTGGGTAAAGCAAAGTGAGTAACATCGGTGCAGCCCTTTTGGCGAAGATCACGGTCTATTTGCCAGCTGCATTAGAAGAAATATTTTTGCTTTCATTAATTACCGTTAGAATGTTGTTTTGTTCACAATTAATGTTCAAGATAAATCAATTTTCAAACGTTTATAGATAATAGATAAATTTTTAATATATCAAGCATTTCTTGCTAATTCAATTTGTATTCTGGAGTTAAGAAATTTAACAGGGGCAGTTGATAAAAGACGTGGTCAACTAGAACTATCCAAAAGTTAATATATCTTTGAAATTATTAATAAATTTTTAATAAATAATAGCACATGCTGCGTACTACCCGTTACAGATGTTTACCCATGTTTTACAGATAGCCACGTATTTGACTTGCATAAAAAATTGTTCTTCTTCGATGGCACGACAGCCCCATGGTGGGCCAAGGCCTTCTGCCGAAACATGATATGTTGTTTTTCTTTTTATAGGGTATGATTGTCAACCCATCGCCCCCTTCTCTACGGTCATATTACACAAGAACTTATGGTTTTGTGTGGATTCCGAATCATTACAAAAATCCATGGCACAGCCGGCACTCGAACCCGAAACCTGTGGTATTGAGTTCCCGAGCGCTAGTCACTCGTCCAACAGGAAAATTGGACTTGATATAAAAATACTTCATTTCTACCTCATGTTTCTCCGGGGTATTGAATGGCGAGTGGCTAGCGCTCTGGCGCTCGGTAACACAGGTTTCGGGTTCGAGTGCCGACCGTGCCATGGAGTGGTTCGGAATCCACTTTAAACCGTAGGTCCCGGTCTAATATGATCGTAGAGTGTTACGGCGGCATTTTTACCCGCGCCCGTGGTTTATCTTCAAGTTACACACACCCCCTGGATAATGCAAAGTGAGTAACGTCTGCGCAGCGTCTTGCCTTAAGGCATCCAAGACCAAGCTGCCTTAAAAAGACCAAGCTGCCTTAGGCAGACTGCTGTCTAAAAAGAGCAGCTGCAAAAAAAAAAAACCTCATGTTTCTCTTGTTAAAAGAAAATTCAAACATTATTTTAAATTTCCTCTTGCATTGTTGGAAAAAAGGCAACTGAGAAAAACGAGAAAAGCCCTACTAAGAATACTGTACGAAAAGTGAAAGAATTTGAAACTGACAGACAGGTGTCGAAGTGGTACAACTAAAATGGAAACAATCTTAGATAACCAAGAATAATATCTTTAAATTGTTTCTACTAAATGTTGTTTAAAACAAAGTTTGCATGTAAATAGCATATATATATGCAGGGAAGTTCTGCTTAATTTAAAAATGTTATGTAAATTAGTTAGGTACTACATAAATTACATTTACGTAAAAGTTACGATTAACATAAATGCTTTTAGCTATTGTAAATATAAATATTGGGGTGATCTTAATCTATTCTCATTTCCTTAAAAAAGATAAAATAATTATTGATAATATAGTATTGATAAATAATATTGATTGCATAGTATTGATAATTAATATTGATAAATAATGTTGATTTCATAGTATTGATAATTAATATTGATAATATAAGCTTGAAACAATATTGCTAATTTAATCTTGATAAAGATTATTGATAGCATAATATTAACAAATAATTATTTAACAAATAAAATGCGCGTTTATTTATTTTTAAGAAGAATATGTATGATTTTTATATGAAGCATATAATGATCGCTAGAATATATGATTTCCTTATCGACATTTCTCAGGACGTAGCATATTTCCTTTTTTGGAAAAAAAAAAAATGGGAATTAGGAAATTCTACAAATTAATTCATACTCAGGTTTTATCAATTTAAATCATAGATTCAAGAAGAAATACTTCGGAACTTAACGCCTTCAAACTGTCTCTTTAAGATGCTATTTCTACAAGTTCATTCAAATTTAGCCCGGTTTATTACTACAATATAAACAATTGCCAACGGCCATACCATGCTGAATATACCGGTTCTCGTTAGATCACCGAAGTCAAGCATCATCGGGAGCGGTCAGTACTTGGGTGGATGACCACCTGGGAACACCGCGTGCCGTTGGCATTCACAAATTTAGGACCTGAATGGCCGAGTGTCTAGCACTCTGGCGCTCGGTGCCACAGGTTTCGGGTTCAAATCCCGGCGGTGCCATGGATGTTTGTAGTGGTTCGGAATCCACTTTAAGCTGTAGGTCCCGGTCTCCTATGACTGTAAGAGCGTGACGGAGCCAAAGTCAGACTTCTACCTACGGGTGCTCCATCACAACAGAAGCTGTATCCTTCCCCTTCAATCATGAGTATGTATGACCTCGTGGGCTTGCCATCCCAGTGGGATAAAAACAACAACATATAAACAATTACTATGCAAAACATCAAAAATTATTTCTGTAAATTAAAAATAAATGATCCTATGAATTTTAAAACATGAATCATGTTTTCAAGAAAAATATTGTTTCAAAAACAGATTTATTTCTAAATGTAATGTTTAATACTTGATCTGTAGGACTTTTTTTACAAAAAAAAAAGTGGGAATTAGTAATATTGTGTTTTTTTAGTAAACATATTCATATAACTAGATGAAATAAAAAATATAATTTTTGTTTTAGTGTGCATAAAGTTTTGTCTAACTCTGATGATATATGTATTTTTAAATGTGTTGTATGAAAATAATTTTCAGATATAGAATTAGTTCTTTAGAATTGTTGTTTGCCATACATTTATCTGTACTTCACTTATTAAACTGACGATTTTTATAAAATGTTTATTTCTAATATTAACAGTATTACTATTGGGCCTGAATGGCCGAGTGTCTGGCGCTCGGTACCACAGGTTTCGGGTTCGAGTCCCGGCGGTGCCATGGATGTTGTAGTGGTTCGGAATCCACTTTAAACCGTAGGTCCCGGTCGAATATGAGCGTTGCGGGGGCATTGTTACTCCGCGTCCGTGGCTTATCTTCAAGTTACGCGCGCCCAATGGGTAATGCAAATGAGTACGTCTGTGCAGCACTTGCCTTAAGGCATCTAAGACCAAGCTGTCTGTGTTTGCCAGCTGCATTAGAAGGAAAAAAAAAACTGTATTATTATTAATTGTAGTATTTTTTATTATTAACTATATTATTTCGATAAATTTTTGTAATGGATATTGAGTAAAAATTATAATGTAATGAGCAAGACTTTTTGCGTTTACGAAAACGTATATTTTAATTATTCCTTGAATAGAAACATAAATGAAATATTCTCAAATCTAAAAATAACTTTTTATAAATGTGTATTTAAATAATGAAAAGAAAAGTAAGCCACTGAACACAGAAAATAACGAGAAATTACTAGACAGACCATCCATTATGATAAAAAAAATAAATTAGATTCCAGTTATAAATTTTTTTTTTGTTATTTTTAATAATTTCAAACCCTAATGGCAATACACCACTTGCATAAAACCATTTCTCAAACATCACAAACTCCCTTAGCAATCTCATAAAAACAAAAATGTTTGGTAAAAGTTTTTATATAGCCGACTGCCATTCTAGAAATGGATTCCTACCTTTTCCTTTTTCCTTTGTGGCTCAGGTGGAAGCGGGCGAGGACAGGGAACCCATGACAGCAAATTAATTCCTTTCTTCCGGGATCTCACCTCGGGGAATAAGCAAAAAAATAGTAAATAATGTCTTCGGCGAAGGAAAAAAAACCTCTGAAGTCTTGCTCAAAGTGCATGGAGTCATCTTGGTAAAAACTGACCATTTAATTTATGTGTCGAGGCGGAAAGCCCTCGCAATTGAAAAATGTCATGCTGTCAAATATTTGCTTAAAATAAAGTAAAAGAATTCAGATGTGATTTATATTGAAAAAATTATTTGAGAATCCTGATTTGATATTTTTGTATTAAAGCAATTAGTAGAATAAATGTTTAGGGCCTGTTGATAGAGTGACTAGAGCTGTGGTGCTCGGTGCCACAGGGTTCGAGCCCCGGTGGTGCCATGAATGTTTGTAGTGGTTCGGAATCTACTTTAATCTGTAGGCCCTGTCTCATCTGACCGTAGAGCGCTGGATATACGGCTGACTGCCATATTCCGTACAAAAGAAAACATCTACTGTGTAGGAATATGCTAGAAAGTAGACGGCCTTGGCCCACCATGGGGCTGTTGCGACACTGATGATGATGATGATGTTTATAAATGTTTAATAATATCGGTTTTAATTTTGCAGACATTTCAGAAAGGGGCCTGTTGGCCAAATGGTTAGCTCTCTGGTCCTCGGTACCGCAGGTTTTGGGTTCGAGTCCCGGCAGTACCATGGATGTTTGAAGTAGTTCGGAATCCACTACAGGCTGTAGGTCCCGGTCTCATATGAGTGTGTTGGGCATAGAGCTAATAACCCTGTCCCGTTAAAAAAACACCTCTTGTCTCGAAATCTACCAGTAGGTAGACGGCTTTAGCCCACATGATGATAACGAATATTAATTATTATTTCAAGATATATTTGTAGCATAAATATTGAGTAAAAGCTTATAATATAATGAAAAAAAGCTTTCTTGTTTATTAAAACTTCAATTTTAATCATTCCTTGAATAGAGCAAAAATGAAATATTCTCGTATCTAAAAATAAATCTTTGTTATTATTTATTTAAATTATGAAAAGTAAGCTAATAAACTCACAAAATAATTTTAAATTACTAGACATACCATCCATTATGTTAACAAAAGAACAACTTAGATTCCAGTATAAATGTTTTTGTTATTTTTAATAATTTCAAACCTAATGGTAACACACCACTTGTACAAAAACCTTTTCTCAAACATCACAAATTCCCTTAACAATCTCACAAAAACAAAAATGTTTGGTAAAGTTTTTATATAGCCGACTGCCATTCTAGAAATGGATTCATTTCATTTCATTCTTTTTCCTTTGTGCCTCAGGTGGAAGCCGGCGAGGACGGGGGAGGCCATGACAGCAAATTAATTCCTTTCTTCCGGGATCTCACCTCGGGGAATAAGCAAAAAATAGTAAATAATGTCTTCGGCGAAGGACAAAAACCTCTGAAGGCTTGCTCAAAGTGCATGGAGTCATCTTGGGAAAAACTGACCATTTAATTTATGTGCCGACGCGGAAAGCCCTTGCAATATAAAAATCCATGCTGTCAAATATTTGCTTAGAGTAAGATAAAAGAATTCAGATGTGGTTTATTTTGACAAAACTATTTTGGAATCGTGATTTGATATTTATGCATTAAAACATTTAGTAGAATAAATGTTAAAGAATCCCTTCAGTTTTCGTAGATAGCTGGAAAAAGTTTGATAATAAAATCTGTTTTAATTTTGCAGTCAATCTTGAAGAATATTTTAATAAATGTGTTTTTAAAGTTATTTTGGTTGCATATTGAGAGTTGCGGTGCCTGATAGCCGAACGACTAGCCCTCTGGCGCTTGGTGCCACACGCTTCAATTCCAGTCACGGCGGTGACATGGATGTTTTTAGTGTTTCGGAATCCAATTTAAACAGTAGACCCGTCTAATATGACTGAAGAGCATTGAGCGTAGGGCTGACATCCCTACGACGTAAAAAGAAAACTTCTCTTGTATAGAAATCTGCCAGTAGGCAGACGGCCTTGCCCCCAAAATAGGGCTGTTGTGCCTTTGATGATGATGATGATGATTGAGTGTTGCAGGTAATAATAAGTCTATGAGAAAAATTCTAAATCTCAAAATTCTTCATTATACAGTAGTGATGAGAATTTTTCCTGTTATTGTCTTCAACTCGACAACAATTTGAAATAATGACACTTATCAATTTCCAAGAAGATAATCTCCTTTCTGCTCACAATTGATTGATGGCTTCTTACATAAATGAGACACAAGAGCATAAGAAAAAATAAGTATTTTTATGTCATTAGTTTCAAATTATAAATTCATTTAAGATCAAAAGAACATACCAGGCATAAAAAAAACTTTCACTTCAGAAAAACTTATGATTCATTTACACTCATGTCCATAAATTAAGGATAATGAAGTTCAGGCAAAGAAAGAGACAGAAGCAAAGCAAATTTGTCCTATTTGTAAAGTCTATTTATTAAACAAAAGGTAAAGAGCAAAAAAAAAAAGATGCTATATGTTTGACATAATTAATAAAAATTGCGATTTTTACTCTCTGGAGCAAATTTCAAAAAAGAACCTATTTACAAAAAACAGTTTAACATGTTTGTATGATGGTTAATATAGAGTATGTCTCCCGGACGATGCAATACAGGCCTTCCAACGCCTAGGCATGCTGAGTATCAAATTATCAATCTGATCTTGGGGAATATTACACCACTCATCAAGCAATGCCCTCGAAGTTCCGGTTGACAGGTGGGAGGGGGTTGACGGGCTGTAATTCGTCGGCCAAGCATATCACACACATGCTCTATTGGATTCAAGTCCGGTGAGTATGCTGGCCAATCCATACGGGTGATATCCTCCAATTGAAGGCATTCGTCTACAATATTTGCACGGTGAGGACGAGCGTTGTCATCCACAAACAGAAATTCTGCACCCATGGCGCTCGAAACAAACGTACATGTTGTTCCAGAATGACATCCCGATAGATGTGGCCTGTCATCGTTACACTTTGAACATACAGGTCAGTTCTGGAACCAAGAATAATTCCTCCCCAAACGAGCCATCCTGCACCACCGTAACGGTGTCGTTCAATGGTGTTCTCTTGGTGGTAACGGGTACCTGGCGCTCTCCATATAAAAATCCGTCGAGAATCAGACTGCAAACTAAACCTGGACTCGTCGGAAAACATCACACCAGACCACTGTTGCGGTGTCCACAATGCATGCTCTCTACTCCAGGTTAATCGCAGGCGACAGTGAGTTGCGGTAAGTGGAACACATCTGACAGGCCTACGTGCATATAGACCAATGTGGCATAATCGTCTGTACACGGTCTGCCTTGAAACTGTTGTAACGGTAGCTGAAGAGAGCTGACGAGACAGGTCTGATGCTGTGCTCTGTCCGTTTCTTTTGGCAGTAACTGCTAAATACCGGTCCTCATTCGGCGTTGTAACTCGGGGGCGATCTGTGCTGTAACATCTACTCTCATTACCATCATCTTTGAATCGTTGCCAAAGCCTGGAGATGACACTCTGGGTCATTCAAGTTCCTCGGATACTTCCAGCTGGGTACGTCCACATTCCAGTCGTCCGATAATTCGACCACGTAAAAAAATCATCCAAATGCTTCCTTTGTGCCATAACTATGCGGTTATTGCACTGAAAGGCTTTTGTAAAGCGCTTGCGAACAATTTTACTTCTTTGCCACCATTCCTTATATATCCCTCTCTTACACTCTCGTCATTGTGACGTACTATCCGCCATCTGGTGGTTTGCTGTCATTTGCATATTCTTCTTCAAGCTGTGTGTGATAATTCTACAGGTGAAATTTTTATTTTAGAGTTCAATTTCTGTGTGATTTTGAATTATCCTTAATTTATGGACATGAGTATAGTATGATGTTCATCAATATATTAGGTGTTCATCGTCATGTCTGATGATGCTCTACATCATTTTATATTGATGAATAATTTAATATCTAATTTATTTTGTATTCTAATTTATTTTTGTATTAATTTAATTATAAATGAAAACAAATCATAGGCGTTAAGTTTAAAATCATTTCTAAAAGAAAAACATTTTCGCCACAATTGTGTGAAATTAATGAAGCTTTAATATATCCGATTCCAGTTATAATTTTTTTGTTATTTTTAATAATTTCAATCCCTAATAGAAACATACAACTTGTTATAAAAACTTTTTTTTTCAAACATCACAAATTCCCTCAACAGTCTCATAAAAATACAAATGTTTGGTAAAGTTCTTATATAGCCGACTGTCATTCTAGAAATGGATTCATACCTTTCCTTTTTTTCTTTGTGGCTCAGGCGGAGGTAGGCGCGGACGGGAGGCCATGACAGCGAATTAATTCCTTTCTTCCGGAATCCCACCTCAGGGAACGAGCAAAAAATAGTAAATAATGTCTTCGGCGAAGGAAAAAAAAACCCTCTGAAGGCTTGCTCAAAGTGCATGGAGTCATCTTGGGAAAAACTGACCATTTAATTTATGTGTCGAGGCGGAAAGCCCTCGCAATAAAAAAAAGACATGCTGTCAAAATTTGCTTAGAGTAAGATAAAAGAATTCAGATGTGGTTTATTTTGACAAAAACTATTTTGGAATCGTGATTTGATATTTATGCATTGAAACATTTAGTAGAATAAATGTTATAGAATCCGTTCAGTTTTCATAGATAACTGGAAAAAAAAAAGTTTGATAATAAAATCTGTTTTAATTTTTGCAGTCGATTCTGAAGAATATTTTAATAAATGTGTTTTAAAGTTATTTTGATTGAATATTGAGTGTTGCGGTGCCTGATAGCCGAACGACTAGCCCTCTGGCGCTTGGTGCCACAGGCTTCACGTTCCAGTCACGGCGGTGACATGGATGTTTTTAGTGTTTCGGAATCCAATTTAAACAGTAGGACCCGTCTAATAGGACTGAAGAGCATTGAGCGTAGGGCTGACAACCCTACGACGTAAAAAAGAAAACTTCTCTTGTATAGAAATCTGCCAGTAGGCAGACGGCCTTACCCCACCACAAGGCTGTTGTGCTTTTGATGATGATGATGATGATGATGATTGAGTGTTGCAGCTAATAATAATTCTATGAGAAAAAATTCTAAATCTGAAAATTCTTCATTATACAGTAGTGATGAATTTTTCCTGTTATTGTCTTCAACTCGACAACAATTTGAGGTAATGACATATCAATTTCCAAGAAGATAATCTCCTTTCTGCTCACAATTGATTGATGGCTTCTTACATAAATGAGACACAAGAGCATAAGAAAAAATAAGTATTTTATGTCATTAGTTTCAAATTATAAATGCATTTAAGATCAAAAAGAACATACCAGGCATAAAAAAAAAAAAATTCACTTCAGAAAAACTTATGATTCATTTAGTATGATGTTCATCAATATATTAGGTGTTCATCGTCATGTCTGATGATGCTCTACATCATTTATATTGATGAATAATTTAATATCTAATTCTTTTACATTTATTTTGAGTTAATTTAATTATAAATGAAAACAAATCATAGGCGTTAAGTTTAAAATCATTTCCAAAAGAAAAATTCTCGCAACAATTGTATGATATTAATGAAGCTTTAATATATCCGATTCAGTTATAATTTTGTTATTTTTAATAATTTCAATCCTAATAGAAACATTCAAATTCTATAGAAACTTTTTTCAAACATCACAAATTCCTTCAACAGTCTCATAAAAACAAAATGTTTGGTAAAGTTCTTATATAGCCGACTGTCATTCTAGAAATGGATTCATACCTTTCCTTTTTCCTTTGTAGGTTCAGGTAGAAGCAGGCGAGGAGACGGGAGGGTCATGACAGCAAATTAATTCCTTTTCTTCCGGAATCTTACCTCAGGGAACGAGCAAAAATAGTAAATAATGTCTTCGGCGAAGAAAAAACTCCTCTGAAGTCTTTCTCAAAGTACATGGAGTCATCTTGGGAAAAACTGACCATTTAATTTATGTGTCGAGGCGGAAAAAGCCCTCGCAATAAAAAAACACATGCTGTCAAAAGTTTGCTTAAGGTAAGATAAAAGGAATTCACATGCGGTTTATTTTGAAAAATTTTTGGGAATCCTGATTTGATATTTTTTTGTATTAAAACATTTAATAGAATAAATGCTTAATAATAAAAAATCTGTTTTAATTTTTGCAGTCATTTCAGAAGAATATTTTTTTAAATGTGTTTTTAAAATTATTTTGGTTGCTGGGCCTGATGGCTGAGTGACTAGCGCTGCAGAGCTCGGTGCCATAGGTTTCGTGTTTGAGTCCCGGGGTGCCATGGATTTTTGTAGTGGTTCGGAATCTTCTTTAAACTGTATGCCCAGTCTGTTTAGCCTTCGTGTGCAAAAGATGACCAACAAACAAAGTGACAAACCAAACCAATCAATTATTAAACTGATGTTTTTATGAAATATTTACTTATAACATTAATTTTAATTTCAAGATATAGAAACATACCATTTGTAGCATACATAATGAGGAAAAATTATAACATAATAAACAAGACCTTCGCGATTACGAAAACTTCTATTTTAATCCTTCCTTGAATAGAAACACAAATGAAATATTCTCATATCTAAAAATAAGTTTTCATTATTATTCATTTAAATTATGGAAACTAAGCAACTGAATTCACAAAATAATGAGAAATTACTAGACATACCATCCATTATGATAAAAAGAGAATAACTTAGATACTAGTTATAAGCCGTTTTTATTTTTAATTATTTCAAACACAAATGGTAACACACAAATTCTATAGAAACTTTTTTTCAACATCACAAATTCACTTTAACAATCTCATAAAAATACAAATGTTTCGTAAAGTTTTTATATAGCCGACTGTCGTTCTAGAAATGGATTCCTACCTTTCCTTTTTCCTTTGTGGATCAGGTGGAGGTAGGCGAGGACAGGGACGCCATGACAGCAAATTAATTCCTTTCTTCCGGAATCTCACCTCAGGGAACGAGCAAAAAAATAGTAAATAATGTCTTCGGCGAAGGAAAAACACCTCTGAATGCTTGCTCAAAGTACATGGAGTCATCTTGGAAAAAACTGACCATTTAATTTATGTGTCGAGGCAGAAAGCCCACCAATAAAAAAAATATATGCTGTCAAATATTTGCTTAGAGTACAATAAAAGAATTCAGATGTGGTTTAATTTGTCAAAAAGTATTTTGAGGATTAGGATTTGATATTTTTTGCATTATATTAAAACATTTCGTAGAATAAATGTTTAATAAAAAAAATATGTTTTAATTTTCAAGCCATTTCAGACGAATATTTCTCTAAATATTTTTTTTTAAAAATTATTTTGGTTACTTGGCCTGATGGCCCAGCCACTAGCGCTCTGGAGCTCGTTGTAGGGGTTCGAATCCAATTTAATCCATAGGTCTCGCTCTAATAGACTGCAGAGCGTTGGAGGTAGTTCTGACAACCATACCACATAAAAAGAATACATTTCCTGTCTAGAAATCTATCAGTAGGCAGACGGCCTTGGCCCAAGATAAGGCTGTTGAGCCAATGTTGATCATGAATATTAATTGTTATTTCAAGACATATTTGTAGCACAAATGAGTAAAAATTATAATATAATGAAAAAGCTTTCATTTTACAAAACTTTTATTTTAATCATTCCTTGAATTGAGCAAAAATGAAATATTCTCGTATCTAAAAAAGTTTTTGTTAATATTTATTTCAATTATGGAAAGTAAGCCACTAAATTTACAAAATAATGAGAAATTACTACACATGCCATCCATTATGATAACAAAAAGAATAACTATTCAGTTATAAATCTTTTTAGAATAATAAGTTAAATAAGTAGAATAAGATTGCAGTTATAAGTCTTTTTTATTTTTAATAATTTCAAACCCTAATGGAAACACACAACTTATTTAAAAACCTTTTTTTCAAACATCACAAATACCCTTAACAGTCTAATAAAAATGAAAATGTTTGATAAAGTTTTTATATAGCCAACTGTGACTCTAGAAATGGATTCATACCTTTCCTTTTTCCTTTGTGGCTCAGGTGGAAGTAGGCGAAGACGGGAGGCCATGACAGCAAATTAATTCTTTTCTTCCGGGATCTTACCTCAGCGAATGAGCAAAAAAGAGTAAATAATGTCTTCGGCGAAGGAAAAAAAAAAAACCTCTGAAGTCTTGTTCAAAGTGCATGGAGTCATCTTGGGAAAACTGACCATTTAATTTATGTGTCGAGGCGGAAAGCCCTCGCAATAAAAAAAAAACACATGCTGTCAAAATTTTGCTTAGAGTAAGATAAAAGAATTCAGATGCGGTTTATTTTGACAAAATTATTTGGGAATCGTAATTTGATGTTTTTGTATTAAAACATTTAGTAGAATAAATGTTAAAGAATCCATTCAGTTTTCATAGATAGCTGGAAAAAAAAGTTTGATAATAAAATCTGTTTTAATTTTGCAGTCCATTCTGAACAATATTTTAATAAATGTGTTTTTAAAGTTATTTTGTTTGCATATTAGGCCCCTATTTTTGATACCGTAAATTTAAAATACGGTTTTTTTTTTCTCCTAGCTCGCATGCTCAATAGGAACACATTATTACAAATACGCTGTTTTAATTTCCTGCATGAGCATGCGCGTTCAGAAAAATATTATTTTAAAGTACGGTATCGGTTTTAAAATGAGTGTTGCGGGGCCTGAAAGCCGAGCGAATGGTTAGCGCTCTGGCTCTTGGTGGCACAGGCTTCAGGTTCCAGTCCCGGCAGGTGACATGGATGTTTGTAGTGGTTGGGAATCCAATTTAAACCGTAGGATCCGTCTAATATGACCGAAGAGCGTTGAGCGTAGGGCTGACAACCCTACCACGTAAAAGAAAACTCCTGTAAGAAATCTGCCAGTAGGCAGACAGCCTTGGCCCACAAGGCTGATGATGATGATGATTTTCTTGCAGCCAATTAATTTTTGAGAAAATTTCTAAATCTCAAAATACTTCATTAACTGTAGTGATAGAATCTTTCCTGACTAAACCTTATAAGATAATGATACTTAAACTTTGTTACAAAAACCTTTCTGCTGATTATTGATTACCTTTTGAATATAAATGGAATGAAATATTCTCAGATCTAAAAATAAAGTATTCTCATGTCATTAGTTTCAAATTAGAAATGCATTTAAGTTAAGTAAACATACCAAGCAAAAAACTTTTCACTTCAGAAAACTTATACCTCACTGAGCATACCATGTTCATGAATATATTAGGTATTCATCGTCACATCTGATGATGTTCTACATCATTTAATGTTCATGAATGTTCATCATTTAATGTTCATCACTTGTATAAAGAACCATTTTCTCAAACATCACAAACTCCCTTAACAATCTGACAAAAACAAAAATGTTTGGTAAAGTTTTTATATAGCCGACTGCCATTCTAGAAATGGATACATACCTTTCCTTTTTTCCTTTGTGGCTCAGGTGGAAGCAGGCGAGGACGGGAGGCCATGACAGCAAATTAATTTCTTTCTTCCGGATCTCACCTCGGGGAAAGCAAAAAAAATAGTAAATAATATCTTCGGCGAAGAAAAAAAAAACCTCTGAAGGCTTGCTCAAAAGTGCATGGAGTCATCTTGGGAAAAACTGACCATTTAATTTGTGTCGAGACGGAAAGCCCTTGCAATAAAAAAAAATGTCATGCTATCAAATATTTGCTTAGAGTAAGATAAAAGAATTCAGATGTAGGGTTTATTTTGACAAAACTATTTTGAGAATCATGATTTGATATTTTTGTATTAAAACATTTAGTAGAATAAATGTTAAAGAACTCCGTTCAGTTTTTGCGCTCTGGAAAAAAAGTTTGATAATAAAAGATTTTTTAATTTTTGCAGTACCATTTTGAAGATATTTTAATGGTTCGAAATGTGTTTTAAACTTATTTTGTTTCATCTATTGAGAGTTGCGGATGCCTGATGGCCGAAGCCCTACCCCTGGCGCTTGAAAGAAAACATATATTGTTCCAGTCACGGCTGACATGCATGTTTTTAGGCATGTCTTGGTCCATTAAACTGTTGCGCTAATAGATGATGATATTGAAGACAACCCTGATATTAAATGTTTAATGACTATCTGTTTAATTTTGAAATCTGCCATTTCAGAAAGACGGCCTTGCCCCACCACAAGGCTGTTGTGCTTTCTGGTCGTCGGTGATGATGATTCATGTTGAGTGTTGCAGCTACCATAAATGTTTGTAGAGAAAAATTCGGAATCTCAAAATTCTTCATAGGTCCCAGTCTCATAGAATGTTTTCCGTTGGGTGTAAGCTAACAACCCTTTCCGAAATAAAAACATTATAAATGTCCCAGAAGAAAATCTTCCTTGGGCCCAATTGATTGATGGCTTCTTATAAATGAGACACAATGATGATAAGAAAAATATTTTTATGTCATTAGTTTCAAGACGTACTTGTAATGCATTAATATTGAGAAAAAAGAACATAAGGAAAAAAAACTTTCACTTTAGAAAATTTTCATTTTAATCATTCCTTCAATATATTACATCGTCATGCCTGACATGCTCTCATCATCTAAAAATAACTTTTTTATTATTTATTTAAATTGTAAAATTTAATTATAAACTGAAAATAAATCATTGAGAAATTACTAAAACCATTTCCAAAAGAAAATTCGCGCAACAATTGTATGAAATTAATTAAGCTCTAATATAGTCCGATTCCAGTTATAAGCCGTTTTTATTTTTAATAATTTCAAACCCTAATGGAAACAAACATACCGCTTTATAAAAACTTTTTTTCAAACATCACAAATTCCCTTAACAGTCTCATAAAAAATAAAAATGTTTGGTAAAGTTTTATATAGCCGACTGTCATTCTAGAAATGGATTCATACCTTTCCTTTTTCCTTTGTGGCTCAGGTGGAAGCAGGCGAAGACGAGTGGCCATGACAGCAAATTAATTCCTTTCTTTCGGAATCTCACCTCAGGGAATGAGCAAAAATAGTAAATAATATATTCGGCGAAGGAAAAAAAAAACCCTCTGAAGGCTTGCTCAAAGTGCATGGAGTCATCTTGGGAAAAAATGACCATTTAATTTATGTGCGAGAAAGCCCCTCGCAATAAAAAAAACACATGCTGTCAAAAATTTGCTTAAGGTAAGATAAAGGAATTCACATGTGGTTTATTTTGACAAAATTATTTGAGAATCCTGATTTGATATTTTTGTATTAAAACATTTAATAAAATAAATGCTTAATAATAAAATCTGTTTTAATTTTGCAGTCATTTTAGTCATTTCAGAAGAATATTTTATTAAATGTGTTTTTAAAATTATTTTGGTTGCTGGGCCTGATGGCTGAGTGACTAGCGCTGTAGAGCTCGGTGCCATAGGTTTCGTGTTTGAGTCCCGGGGGTGCCATGGATTTTTGTAGTGGTTTGGAATCTTCTTTAAACTGTAGGTCCCAGTCTGTTTAGCCTTCGTGTGCACAAGATGACCGTAGAGTGACAAACCAAACCAATCAATTGTTAAACTGGTGGTTTTTATGAAATATTTACTTATAACGTTAATTTTAATTTCAAGATATAGAAACATACCATTTGTATCATCCATAATGAGTAAAAATTATAACATAATAAACAAGACTTTCGCGATTACGAAAACTACTATTTTAATCATTCCTTGAATAGAAACACAAATGAAATATTCTCATATCTAAAAATAAGTTTTCATTATTATTCATTTAATTTCTAGAAACTAAGCCATTAAATTCACAAAATAATGAGAAATTACTAGACATACCATCCATTATGATAAAAAGAGAATAACTTAGATACTAGTTATAAGCCGTTTTTATTTTTAATAATTTCAAACACTAATGGTAACACACAAATTCTATAGAAACTTTTTTTCAACGTCACAAATTCCCTTTAACAATCTCACAAAAACAAAAAAGTTTGGTAAAGTTTTTATATAGCCGACTGCCATTCTAGAAATGGATTCCTACATTTCCTTTTTTCCTTTGTGGGTCAGGTGGAGGTAGGCGAGGACAGGGACGCCATGACCGCAAATTAATTCCTTTCTTCCGGAATCTTACCTCAGGGAATGAGCAAAAAAAAATAGTAAATAATGTCTTCGACGAAGGAAAAAACCCTCTGAAGGCTTGCTCAAAGTACATGGAGTCATCTTGGGAAAAACTGACCATTTAATTTATGTGTCGAGGCAGAAAGCCCACCCAATAAAAAATATATATATGCCGTCAAATATTTGCTTAGAGTACGATAAAAGAATTCAGGTGTGGTTTATTTTGACAAAAGTATTTGAGGATTAGGATTTGATATTTTCTGCATTATATTAAAACATTTAGTAGAATAAATGTTTAATAAAAAAATATGTTTTAATTTTGAAGCCATTTCAGACGAATATTTTTGTAAATATTTTTTTAAAATTATTTTGGTTACTGGGCCTGATGGCCGAGCCACTAGCGCTCTGGAGCTCGTTGTAGTGGTTCGGAATCCAATTTAAACCATACGTCTCGCTCTAATAAGACTGCAGAGCGTTGGGGGTAGTTGTGACGACCCTACCACATAAAAAGAATACATTTCCTGTCTAGAAATCTATCAGTAGGCAGACGGCCTTGGCACAAGATAGGGCTGTTGAGACAATGTTGATCATGAATATTAATTGTTATTTCAAGACATATTTGTAGCACAAATGAGTAACAATTATAATATAATGAAAAAAAGTTTTCACGTTTACGAAAACTTTTATTTTAATCATTCCTTGAATTGAGCAAAAAGGAAATATTCTCGTATCTAAAAAAAAGTTTTTGTTAATATTTATTTCAATTATGGAAAGTATGGCACTAAATTTACAAAATAATGAGAAATTACTACACATGCCATCCATTATGATAACAAAAGAATAACTATTCAGTTATAAATCTTTTAGAATAATAAGATAAATAAGTAGAATAAGATTGCAGTTATAAGTCTTTTTTTTACTTTTAATAATTTCAAACCCTAACGGAAACACACAACTTATTTGAAAACCTTTTTCAAACATCACAAATTCCCTTAACAGTCTCATAAAAATAAAAATGTTTGGTTTACAAAGGTTTTATATAACCTACTGTGACTCTAGAAATGGATTCATACCTTTCCTTTTTCCTTTGTGGCTCAGGTGGAAGCTTTTCCGGGATCTTACCTCAGCGAATGAGCAAAAAATAGTAAACAATGTCTTCGGCGAAGAAAAAAAAAAAAAACATCTGAAGTCTTGCTCAAAGTGCATGGAGTCATCTTGGGAAAAACTGACCATTTAATTTATGTGTCGAGGCGGAAAGACCTCGCAATAAAAAACCCCATGCTGTCAAATATTTGCTTAGAGTAAGATAAAAGAATTCAGATGTGGTTTATTTTGACAAAATTATTTGGGAATCGTGATTTGATGTTTTTGTATTAAACATTTAGTAGAATAAATGTTAAAGAATCCGTTCAGTTTTCATAGATAGCTGGAAAAAGTTTGATAATAAAATCTGTTTTAATTTTGCATTCAATTCTGAACAATATTTTAATAAATGTAATTTTAAAGTTATTTTGGTTGCATATTGAGTGTTGCGGTGCCTGATAGCCGAGCGACTAGCGCTTGGCGCTTGGTGCCACAGGCTTCAAGTTCCGGCGGTGACATGGATGTTTGTAGTGGTTCGAATCCAATTTAAACCATAGGACCCGTCTAATATGACTGCAGAGCGTTGAGCGTAGGGCTGACAACCCTACCACGTAAACCACGACAAATCTGCCAGTAGGCAGACGGCCTTGGCCCACCATAGGGTTGTTGTGCCCTTGATGATGATGATGATGATTGAGTGTTGCAGCTAATAATAATTCTATGAGAAAAATTCTAAATCTCAAAATACTTCATTAACCAGTAGTGATGAGAATCTTTCCTGGTTTTTTTTCCACTCGACAACAATTTGAGATAATGATACTTACAACTTTGCTACAAAATAATCCTTTCTGCTGACTATTGATTACTGGCTGCTCACATAAATGGAATACAAGATTCCAGACGCATAGAAAAAGAAAGTATTCTCATGTCATTAGTTTCAAATTACAAATGCATTTAAGTTAAGTAAACATACCAAGCGTAAAAAACTTTTTCACTTCAGAAAAACTTATACCTCACTGAGCATGATGTTCATGAATACGTTAGGTTTTCATCGTCACATCTGATGATGTTCTACATCATTTAAAGTTCATAAATCATTTAATATCTAATTTCTACCATTTATTTTTCACCAATTTCCTTATAAATGAAACAAATGACAGGAATTAAGTTTAAAATATCGTTTTCAAAAAAATTAATTCTCGCAACAATTGTATGAAAGACGGAAATGCTTGATAAAGTTTTAATATTGCCGATTTCATTTTAAGAAAGATTCATATGTGTCCTTTTCTTTTGTGTAGCAGGACGGGACATCATGACGGCAAATTAATTCCTTTCTTCCTCAATCTCGCCTCAGGGAACGAGCAAAAATGGTAAATAATGTCTTCTGCAAAAACACATCAGAGCCTGACTCAAAGTATTGAGATTATCTTAGGAAAAAATTGATCTTTTCTTCTCTTTGTCGCAGCTCAAAAAAGAAGGACTTTGTCAAATATTTGCTCAAAGTTTTTACTTTGTTTGTTTTAAAATAAATGTTGGGAAATCAAGATTTAAAAATTGTGAATTATTTTTAATTTTCTTCAAAGTAATTATTCAGTTGTTTATACAATTCCAAGGATAAATAAATGATTAATATTGATTAATGATTAACGCTTAATTAATAATTAATAATAATTAATGATTAATAATAGAAATTACTTTAATTTTGTATATAATAAATTATCACTTAAAATGAATAACATTTTCATAGTTTAACTCTGACATTATTCACCATGTTATATGTTGAATATTATTAAAATAATAATAAAAAAAATAAATGTTAGCGAATCAAGATTAAAAATTGTGTATCTTCGGTAAAATTTTTATATTCTCCAAAGTAATTGTTCAGAAGTTTATTCAATTTCAAGGGTAAATGATTAATGATTAATAATAGAAATTGCTTTGATTTTGTTTATAATAAATTATCACTAAAAATGAATATTTAAGTTAACATTTTTATAGTTTAACGCTGATAATATTCAACACGTTATATGTTGAATATTATCAGCGAACAAGTTGAACAACATGTTGAATATTATTCAACATGTTATGTGTTGAATATTATCAAAATAATAAAAAAATATATGTTTGTTTTAAAATAAATGTTAGCGAATCAAGATTAAAAAATCATGCATTAATTTTAATATTCTTCAAAATAATTATTCAGTAGTTTATTCAATTTTAATGGTACATGATCAATGCTTAATAATAATTGCTTTGAGTTTGTTTATAATAAATTATTACTTCAAAGAAATATTTAAAGTTAACATTTTTATAATTTAACGTTGATTATATTGAAACTTTACGTTTAAATTTCGTAAAAGAATATTTTCTGAAAATAATTTCATGTAAATAAAAAGTATTTTCACCATAAAACTTTAAAGCCGGAAACTTTATTCGGTTTTATGGAAAATCGATCAAAGTTTAATAATATAAATTTTTTAGTTCAATAAAAGTAATCATTGCCATTTGAAGAGAACAATTTAATATTGAGTGCATTTATTAGAAAATTCTAAAGCCTACGTGCGTTGTTGATTGTTATGTTGACTAATGGAAAAATTCTAAATTTAGAAATTTTTCATTAATGTTATATTCGCGAATTTCGACACTAATAAAACTTTTTTTGTTTTGTATGCATTTAATTTATTTTAATTCGATGTCCTTGCAATAAATCGATTTCAAAGATTGTGTTTATATTTTGTCTGAAAGCGAAATATAAACACAATAATTTTTGCCTGAAACACTAATTAAACGCATGTGAGTGGCAACTCTCAGTCCAATTTAATTTTTATAACTTTTGCAGTATTTAATGCGTTACCTTGGAAACTATGCCTGTGTTAATTTTGAAATGTTCAAAAGTGTTATGATCTAATATTCATGTTGTTTGCAATTGTGGGAAGATAAAAATCTATAAAATTGTTTATCTGCTTCTTTAAGAAGTAGCTAAAGTGACTTGGTGTACAGTGAGTGTATGTGTGTGCGTATATGTATGTGTGTACTACTGTGCCCAATAAGTAAGACCAATTTTTTTTTTCAAAAACTCTTTACTTATTCTTCCAAATTTATTTTTTACAATCCTCAATGCATGCTGAAAAGTCATCGGCAGGGATGGCCTTCAAAGCACGCGGCGATTCACGTTGAACCTCTTCAATCGACTCAAAACGGTGTCCCCGGAGTGGTCTTTTTAGTTTAAGGAATAGCCAGAAGTCGCACGGTGTGAATACAGTGGTAGCGGAACGATATGGGTTTTATTTTTGACGAAAATCAATGTAGTCTGAGCTGGCGCATTGATTCTTCCAATCGAGATTTGGCGCGTTTTAGGCCGAAAATGGAATTGATTGGTCCCTTTGGTTTGACTGGAAAAAATTGGAATTGACTGGTCCAACATCATTAGCAAGGTCTCTAATTGTATATCGACGGTTTGCAAGCACCAAATATTTAATATTTTAGACGTGAACTTCGTCGGTTGAGGTTGATGGTCGACCAGAGAACTGTTCGTCTTCAACGCGTTCTCTGCCATCTTTGAACTGTTTATACCACTTCTAAACATTTCTTTCCAATATAGGAACGCTCACTGAATGCCTTCTGCAACATTCTATACGCTTGCGCAAACAAAATTTAATGCTTAGCATCTCACAAAGCCAAGCGGAACTCAAACACTAATGGATATTTTCACGTCAAATTTTTCTCAGATGGCAGACAGTGCAAGCAACCTAAAAAAAGATAAACAGATTGAAATTTCATAACTCCCGAAATAATAATTTTAAATTTAAAATTGGTTTTTACCCTTTGTCACAGTTGTATATATTGCGTGGACGTGTGCGTGTGCCTAAAATTCATTCTTTTGATTGTAAGTACCTGTCCCTTATTAAGGCTGCTCTTTTTAAATTGTGGTTACAAATCTTGATGCAATGTAATGGTTTCTAAGTTGGGCTTATTTTGCTACCTTTAGAGTGAAACAAACCCCTATTACTACTCAAATAATGAATTTATTGCTGCACGCACATCCAGCATTTATCCTCCATAGCTCAATTACATGAAGAATTCTAATGTTCCAATGAAGAATTCCAATAGAACCAATGAGGGCAGAACAGTTTGTGGTTATGTAATTTTTCTCCCGCTTAAACAAGTTTACCGTATATAGTAAACTTATTACATGAGTGGCGATGCTGGTGTGCTTCATGCTCCAAGTTATTAAATAAGCAAGTCGAATATGAGCTTAACTGTAGTACACAGCTACAGAGTGCTACCAATGTGTACCACAGCTTAGCTGTGGTACACATTGGGTAGTGCTGAATCTGTGGCGATTGATAAGTCAAGAGCTATTCCTTCTTCTTCATTGGCGAAACAGCCCCATGGTAGGCTAAGGCCGTCTGTCTACTGGCAGATTTCGAGACAGGAGGTGCTTTTCTTTTTATAGGGTAGGGCTGTAAACCCTATGCCCAACGCTCTACAGTCAGACCTGAATTACGGTTTTCCGGTTACGGTTAGTCATGTAGCATCCGTAGGTAGAAATCTAGACCAAGACCTTTCTCCGCTACACTGAGTTTCTCCGGTTAGGTTGTCAGCCCTACTCTTAACGCTCTACAGTCATGTTAGAACATTGATTACGTTTTAAAGTGGGTTCCGAACCACTACAAATATCTATGGCAGACCCGGACTCGAACTCGAAACCTGTGTGCTAAGTCAAGAGTTTGCATTCGAACATTTCATCAACACTTAATATGAAAATTTTTCTTTAATTCCCTAACTCATTTAATGTCATTATTTATGAGAAGAAAATATTAAGACTTTTTCTAATACCACATATTTGATTTAATCTTACTCTTTACAATATATATTAAAAAAAAATACAAAATGTGAACAAAAGAATTAAGTATCCAAGTTAAATACTAATGCCTTTATAAATATTTCAGATTAAATCATTGTGCATAAGGTACTTTTACAAAGCATTTTCAAACAAACCATTCTTTGTTTTGTAACAACCTCAATTTAAAATAAAAAAAAAATTCATTAATGAATTCTGTTTTAGCAAATTTAAATTTGTTTAAAATTTTGTTGTTCCTTACCTCACTCGGCAGACAGCAACATCTAGGCCATGTCCAATAACTGTTGTGATGGAGCCTCCGTATGTAGAAGTCTGACTTAGCTCCGCGACACTGACCGCAGGGTTTTCAGCCCTACGCTCAACGCTCTACAATCATATTAGACAAAGAATTAGTGCTTAAAGTGCCTTCTGAACCACTACAAACATCTATGGCACCACCTGGACTCCAACTGAAACCTGTGGCAACGAGTGCCAGAGAGCTAAATCAAGAGCTTATCATTCGAAAAACCATTTCATCAACACATAATTAGAAATTTTTCCTTTAATTGCTCAACCTATTTAATGTTATTATACATGAGAAGCAAATATTAAGACTTTTTCTAATACCACATATTTGATTTAATCTTATTCTTTGCAATTTTTATACATTATATATAAAAATACAAAATGTGAATAAAAGAATTAATTATTCAAGTCAAATAATAATGTCTTTAGAAATATTTCAGATTAAATCATTGTGCATAAGATGCTTTTACAAAGCATTTCCAAATGAACCATTCTTTGTTTTGTAACAGCCCCAAAAAATAAAAATGCATTAATGAATTCTATTGTACAACATTTCCTCCTTATGCATTAAAAAAAAAAAAATGCGCAACATTGTATTACACAATAGAAATAAATTGCACACTAAAAATAATTCAGATTTTTTTGTATATAATTTTCCAAGACAATAAATTTATTTACTATATAAAAAAATGCATAAGAGAACGTACTTTTCAATTTTAATTCAAATGAAATGATGTTTTTATTCCATTACGAGATATACGAAAATGAAAATTATATTTTATATGTACATAGTTTTTTTTTTCAACAAAAATTTAGACAAAACGACAGTGAGATTAATTATTTTTTAGTTAAACTATTTTGTATTCAATAAGTCATTCATGAATATTATTATTATTATTTGATCAAAAACTATAAAATACAGTCTGAGTAAAAACTTTAAGGCCAGTAGACATTTTTGAGAAAATGGAAACATTTAAACTGAAGAATTAAAATACCATTTGATTGATAATTATTGAGCTTAAATAAAAGTAAAAAAAAAAAGTAGAAAATTAATTTGCAAATATTTTATTATTAGAAAATATTACAGAACACACAGATGAATATTTGAGCCTGAGTAAAAACTTTAAGGCCAACATAGAAAATAACATATAAGAAAAAAAAATTAGAAATTCTTAGAAGGTTGTGTAGGAGCCATTACCTCGAATTACTTCAAATATTCTTGTTTTCATGGATGAAACGAGTTTTTGACATAGGTTGGGGTCTGTTTTATACCATTCATCTTCGATAGTAGATTTCAGCTCTGTTGTTGCTGTAAAATCTCTCCCATTTGCATAAATTCTTCTTGCTAAGTCAGCCCAAAGGTTTTCGATTGGGTTGAGGTCAGATGATCTAGCTGGCCATTTCACAGTTTCAACATTGTTGACTTGGAACCAATTTTTTGTGCTGCTACTGAATGGATCGGTGCATTGTCTTGCTGATATTTCCAATTTTCTCCAGCAAGACATTCAGCATTTGGCAAAAGATGATTTGTTAGGACATTTTGGTATCCTTGTGAATTCATTCTACCTGAAACGAATGCAATTGAGCCCACACCATTGTAAGAAAACAGCCTCAAGTCATGACAGACCCTCCACCTAATTGGCGCTTGGAGAATATTTCTTTTTCATTTCTTATATCATGCCAGTAGAAATTCCAGCCATCTGGTCCATCCAAATTCCATTTTTTTTCGTCAGAAAAATAATTTCTATCCATTGGTTGTCCCAGGTCATGACTTTCTGGCCAAAAGTGCAAACGCTCTATTTTGTGTCTCTGCAGTAACTGAGGCTTAGTCAATTTTGCTGTATAAGTGTATATTCCAGACTTTCTAATTGTGTTAAAAATCGTTTTTTGACAAACTTTTAAACCTGTCGTCGGAATCAGTTTCCTGGTTGAGTACTTTCCAGTAGATGCAAGTTGGCAAACTCTTCTTTCATCACGCGAGGACAAAGCTTTAGGTCTTCCCCCAGTATTCTTTTTACCATAATTGTCTTTCAATTTTAAAAAAATTGTTGACTACAGTCTTTGATCTTCCTATCTTTATCGCAATAGAACGACTACTCATTCCTGTTGAAGACAAACCTTCGATCTGTCCTCTTCACGATCAGTTAACTTTACCCTTCGCCATCTTCACAAAGATCACCAATACTTCGAAGAAACGTATGACAAATATGAAAATTGCAGCGTTGTCACAAGCTAGTAGTTGCAATGGTAATTACACGATTATATTATATTTATTTTTTAAAAATGACGGGTGGCCTTAAAGTTTTTACACAGGCAGAAATACTAACTTTGTAAATAACCACATGTTTCTCATAATTATGTATTTACAAATTATGTTTATAGTATTTATTTCTTATCAATGAACTTTTTAATAATTAATATTATTTGAATCCCTTTTATTTCATTTTACATTTTCTCAAAAATTTTTACTGGCCTTAAAATTTTTACTCAGGCTGTATGTCCAGTTTCTTAAAATCGGAATTTTTAAAAATTTAACCAAGAAATATATTCTGGATGTAATTAAAAATAACTTCAATATATTATTAAATTAAAATTAATAATTTCATCAATGACACCTTTTAATCTTGTTTTATGAATAGATAATTTCCAAAAAAATTATAAATTGATTATTTGTCTAAACAATTAACAATATTTAGAGAAATACATGCATCAATTGCAGCATAAAATATATGTATAGTACCGGAACGGCCTATAGATAACCCTTCGGTTTTCCGATTTATAGGGAGACAAAAGTTTCAAAATAACAAGTGAAGTAAAACCTAAATCTTCCTTGTATATTTTGGTTTGGTTTTGTCACTCTATGGTCATCTTGTGCACACTTTAGGCTAAACAGACTGGGACCTACAGCGCTTAAAGGGGATTCCGAACCACTACAAACATCCATGGCACCTCCGGGACTCGAACCGAAACTGTGGTACTGAGCGCCAGAGGGCTGGCCATTCGGCCATTCAGGCCCCCATGTGTATATGTTGGAGTTATACATGTCTTCTCGTTGGACTCGTGGATGAAGGTATAAGCACTCACATGCTTGTATCTCCTCAAAATCAGGATGCAATGTAGCATGTATACGAAGATGCAACCTGCGTAACGCTGAATTGACTACATAAGTATGGTTTTGGTTGCGATTAAAATGCCCAATATTCAGAAACAATAACAGCATATACTTTTTAATATTCTTCTTCTTCATTGACGCAACATCCCCGTGGTGGGACAAGGTCATCTGCGCACTGGTAGAGTTTGAGACACAGAAGTTCAACGCCAAAGCTCCAATACTCCCATTCATGTTAGACAGGGACCTACGGTTTAAAGTGTATTCCAAACCCCTACAAACATCCATACCACAGGTGGGATTCGAACCCGAAATCTCTGGCACCGAATGCGAGAGAGCTAGTCACTCAGCATCAAGTTCCAATTTTAATATTACAGACTTAAATTAATTTATATTCAAAGCGATATATAGTAAAGAATTAATAGAACATTGTTTATATAAGTACTTGACAAATAGAATAAAATTAGATTATCTTTAACTTGATAAAAGATTTGTTGAAATAAAAATTAGAAACATTTTGAAAATGATATTTTTCATTTTAAAGAAATATGTTTTATTGTTTTCTAGTGGAAAATGCAAAAGGCGTATTATTAGATGTACATAGATATATTACAGCATTACCTAAAGAGTTCTTCATTATTCCTATGGCAAAATAAGAGACTGATTGATTGGCGCACATAAAAACCATTGCTTTTCTTTTATGATGTCTCATATTTCATAGGATGTCATCAATAACGAACTGTTGAGAAGTCAAACACCGTTGTAAGACTACCTGACCTTCATGGTCAATGAAATATTCATACTGTCCGATAAGGTTTTCCCTAATCTCCAATAATCGTAAATTAGAATCTGGAGGCCATTGCGACAATTCTATTCAATAGCATAAAAGAGTCTTTGACATGGATAAATTAATCATTTTCTAAATTGGAAATTAAGTGTAATGATAACTTGATGAAGTAGTATAAAGGAATTATAACGTGTCTGATTTTCTAAATACTCATAATGCACCTTTAAGATCTATTTGGCAGATAGGCATTTCTAATAACGATTAAAAAAATTTCTAAATTAATTAAATTAATTGTTTTTTTTAATGAAATTAAATACAAAAAAAAAAAAAACTAATAATTTTTTGTTTGTTGGCATGACGTACCATTCACGTTTAATCTAAACATCCCATCTATATGTGATAAAGGGGAAGCATTGTTTCCAGAAGTAATTTTAGGGCATAATTACCTGAAGTTTGTATATCATATGGAAGTAAAAATGGTACACTTTGTCTAGTCTGGCTATTATTGCAGGATTATTGTACGTTATTACAATCAATTTCTTTGCCACTTCCTATCTCGCAGTAGTGATTGTAAGCGATTCATAAGTTTAGTACTATTTATAAATAACTTAGTAGTTGATAAACAATGGCTAGATAAGTATTGTTGATAACAACTTAGTTGTTGATGAAAAACCTTAGCAGTTGTTGATGAACAAGCTTAGTAGTTGCTGATAAACAATTTAGTTGTTGATGAACAAGCTTAGTAGTTGCTGATAAACAATTTAGTTGTTGATGAACAAGCTGATAAACAATTTAGTTGTTGAGTTAGTAGTTACTGATAAACAATTTAGTTGTTGATGAAAAAGCTTAGTAGTTGCTGACAAACAATTTAGTTGTTGATGAACAAGCTTAGTAGTTGCTGATAAACAATTTAGTTGTTGATGAAAAAGCTTAACAGCTGTTGACAAAAAGCAATATTATTATTTTTTCAATTAATTTTAAAAAAATGTTAACTTAAAAAAAAAAAATTGGTGAAGTTCTATGTGTTATTATAACAGAAACATTTTATTAAATTTAATATAATGTCGCTTGGTTGCCTTTTAAGCAGTATAAATGTTTTTTATTTTCCAATTTTTTGTTGAAATCAATGAATTCATTTATAAACTTTAGTTTTTTTTTTTATCTTCCTCTTTTTTGCATTGCATGAAAGTGCAATAGGAACATCAATAAAAAAATGGTTTTCTTGTATCTTTATAATATTTTTCAGCAAAGAAATAAAGTTTTGCTAAATATATTAATGACAGTTCAAAAATTTAATTGGAATGATGACGATCATGATAATCAGTTGGAGATTAATCCGTGATAATCAGTAGAAATTAACGCTCGACTAATGAAACAAAGACAACACGTAAAGCTCACATTCAAAAGGGTAAAAGATTGAATAGGCAAACATCATAGTTATTGCTGTCAGAATCAAGGACATTCGGTTGGGAGTGTTAGAGAGTTTGTGAGGGAAATTTTCGATGGTAGGAATTATTAGGGGCTTTTTTTCCCTACAACACGCAAATGCTGGTCAATAACACTTAAAATGCTCTCGTAGATAGTACTGTACAAAATAAATATGCATAAGATCAGCCTTCCCTAATCAGTACTTGCAGGGTACAAGAAGTCTAATGTGAAAAAATAATAAAAATTAATTTTAAGGAATAAACAAGCTCTTAGTAAAAAATAATTTAAATAATAATAAAAATAAATTTGAAATTTTTTTAAATAAGCAGTTAATTATAAAAAGTAAATTTAAGTTAATTAAAAATAAATTAAAAAATAATTACTAAATAAATTTTGTATGAAATTTAAAGATTACTGAATGTAAATAAATTAAATTAAAAAATATTTTTAGTAATTTTTGATAAGTTACAATTAAATAAATTGCTATAAGGATATTATTTTTACAAATTTTCTCATATAAAGTTACATGTTATTCGAGAAATGTAATATATTTTTATAAATTTATATACAATCAATCTTTAAAACACAAAAACAAATTAGCTCTCATTTTTATAAATAATACTGTAGAGACTAAAGCAATTTTCACTCATTTATAAAATTAAATCAGTAACATATGAAAATAAAAACGCTTTCTCCTTGGTGATCAAACACATGAAGTATGCCCCAGAAGAATTTTCTTCAGAGAACCAGAAAGTAATTCTTGTATTCAGAGAGTGTCTGAATACAAGAATGCTGTAATCAAGAAATGGCGATCAAAGCAAAGAATTTTTGTCATTTCTTTTTCAGCAGTATGATAGTAAATCTTATATCAGAAGCAGCATAATACATTTCGATACATAGATGCTGTAGCCTGAATATGTTTCTTAAAGAGAACATACACATTTTTTTCTGTCGTAAAAGAATATATAAGCTGGAGAATTTGGTAGATATTCGGTATCTAACAATCGAATCTTAATTTAAAAGAATTAAAAGAAAGTAATTCAAAGTGCAGTAATACCTTATTTGTACTTAAACCGTTTCAGATATTTGTACTTACACCAAAGAGAATGTATACCAATTGACCTATTCCCAACCAAAATAAAGAGAAAATAATTAATCCGTCCTTATGAAAAAGCTGTTACGGTTATTGGCGTATAATATATATATTTATGGAATTTTATAAAGTAATTTAAGCATTATTTATAAAAATACATAAATACAAAAGTATTAGAGGAAATTTATGGGGGCCTGGTGGCCGACTTTACTAGCACTCTGGCCTCGGGCTTCAAGTCCCGGCGTCGTCATGGATGCTTGTAGTAGAAACCATTTTAAACAGTAGGTCACGGTCTAATATAACTGTTAGGTATAGGCCTAACAACAGTATCCCGTAAAAAGAAAATATCTCATGTTTCGAAATCTGCTAATAGGCAGACGGTCTTGGCCCTCCAAGGTGCCGTTGCGCCAATGAAAACGAGGAAATACATGCATAAATAGAAATTTACCAAGTTTAATTTTCTCCTTTTGATTCTTTTTCCTATTTAGACCTAAAGAATTACCAAAATTTGACGTTTACAAAATATATGTCTAAAGAAATTGCTGCCTCCGGATATTTTTCGGTAGTGTGATACTATATGATCTTTTTACTGACAATGATGTTAGGGCCTGTTTGAGGCTTAATAAAGTGATATTTTCCGTAAAGAATTTGACAACTACCCATTCAGCCATGATCTTGATGTACACGAATCTTATTACAAATTCTTTTCCATATAAATTAAAAATTTTACGTGCCCAAATAATTTGTGTTTAAAAACTGGTCTTTTCCAACGGGACATGTATCGACGTACCACTGTCTTGAAAATAAAGTTCGTTTTAATTAATTATAATGTATTGAATGGGTATTAGAAGTTAGCTTCTTCAATAATTTTAACATAATTGTGCATGGTTATTTTTTTTTTTTTTTACTTAAAAGTATTCTGATTAAAATAGAATCTGTATCCAAATATATTTTTAAATAACTGAATGTATGTCATCTCTGACATTTTTACACTGTAATAAAATTATCTTCAAATATTGTACGTCTGACTGTACTACTCACTTTCTACAAAAACGTAACTTTTAAATCCTTTACAATATCATCATAGGATTGCATAAGAAGAATTCATTTGTGAAAAATATAAAGAACTGGTATATACCTGAACATTAGATATTTATACCTTTTTAATTTTGCCGGTAATGTTTATTCCCCCATATTTGCAGGACATTACTTTTTTTGTTCATTTTTACTTTAATAATTTTTGTTGTTGATAGAAAATGAGAGAAATTTTTTTTTCCTACGTTGGTGCGGGAGGCTATATCGGCCACGAGCCCTCTAACAGCCCAATAAAAACCAGCCTTGCTATAAAAATTGTCTGGAAGACAGTTCTGAAACAGAGCGCAGGCAGTTTGTCAAATGTAAAATCCATAAAAGTGCCTGCAGAATACAGGACATTGATCACGCCAGGAATATTGACACGCCAATACACCAAAGATGTCATTGAAAAAAAGTCGTGGCCAGTCAAAAAGTCTAACATTTGCAGTAAAACCGAGCGAGGAAGCTCCATGGGAAGAGGAAGTGCAATAATAAACTCCAGATCTTACTAGTCACAACTTCAACACTGTCATTTCGAGGGATATTTGCATTCTATTTTTTAATATATACCACAGATTTGTTGGTAAAAAAAAAGAGTAAAGATATTTAAAAAAACAAATTAAATTATTTATACAAAATTAGCACAAATTAATTTTTGCACACATTATTTTTATTTTTACAAATTATTTTTCCTAAAGATATAACTTGTTGTATACTTATGAAAGAATTTATGTTTTTTTTTTTTTTCAAATGCAGGCTCTTTGCAGGCAGACATTGTCACGAATGGCATCTGTAACGTCTCGGCCTATATTGGACTTATAACGGCTTCAAAAGAGGGCCACTTTCAGATTCATGGGAACACTTTAATTTTTATTTACAAGCATTACATAAACAGGGACTCTATTTACAAAAAATTAAACATAATTTGATTTAACGAGTGGTCGGAGATTTTCAGAGTTCCCGGAGTCTACGACAAATATAATCCATACGGTATGATGTAGAACTTAATTATCATCAAGCGATACATAAAACAAGAGGCTCACTTTGTGTAAAACAGGCGGAATAACCAGGGCTCTTCAATTATTCAGAAAAAAAGAAAAACCACACTTCTTGTCGATTCGTCGAAGAACACTCTTTATTTTCTTCCTCCAAAAATCCGCCCTTTTAAGAAAATCCATCAAGAGAGGGGCAGATTCCCTCCCTTCTCAATAGAGTCGACACTTTCTCAGCCCATGGTTCATCAACACTCACGATGCAACAACTCATGGCGTAGTCCATATTCCATTTGTGACTGTTTCGACCTAGAAGATCGAACAGCACAATCGCTAATTTCATGAGGTCTCATTATCCATGACGTATCTGATATCAGATTTGAATGGCAAGTTGTACCCATTTGTACAAAACACTAATTGCATGTAATATAAATATCCATGATAATGCTTATTTATCTGCATTCAGATTTGAGTTATACGTTATTATTATGCACTTACTAAAAGAATAAACATTCCTTTCCTCTGAACAGAAATGCTGCATCTCTTCCCTGTGGGAATAATACTACAACATTCAGACCTTTGTTCACGATCCCAAGCACTGATTTATCGTGACCTTTCCGATACGGTTCTGCTGTCAACAAAACGACAGCTGTCGATTCAGCTGTTTTTTTTCGATTTTCTGAACCAACTCCTGTAGTTCCAAAAAAACAAAATGTGTTATTCATCTTTAAAATAATGTGAAATTCATTTATTATTTCATAAGATTTTTGTTTTTTTTTTCATTTATGCCAGCCTAGTCAACAGTAAATGTGAAAATAAATAAGTCGTTCTATCTAAATGGTTAAGAATGGCTTAGCAGATTTTAATTGCGATTACGACTGAATTGTAAACGGAGAAAACTGACCGTAAACTGAAATTAATTAACTAACGTTGTAAGCTGGAATTAATTAAACTCTAATCTATGAAGTTTAACATACGTAAAATTAGATTTCGTCTTTTTTTTTTTTCCTTCTTTGAGCTGACATCAAACGTTGTATTTTTTACGAGGTACCAGGAAAAAAAAATTGGAATCATCAAATAATCTTTTTTTTTTTTCAGCCAGTTAAATTACACATTTTTTTTTTTTTTACTCATCTTCAATTCTAATGACAGTAGATAAAAAGCTTGGATAACCTAAATTAGCTGACATTTTGTTGCCGTGAGGTGTAATTAAAATCGTGGAATTCCTAGATTGTGACAAAAGCTCCCTTTTAAAAAAAACTCTTCGAGAAAATCATTTCATACCACTTTTATTAGAAATGTTCATTTCTTCTTTTTTTTAAATGTGGACAGAAATTTGAACGTAGAAAATGTTAAGTATATAAAATAGCTGTCGTTTTTCATTAAAGTGGAAATAGTTTAGAACCTTATCTGACACTGAAACAGCAAGATAAAAAAAAATCACAATTGGGTTATTAAGAATAATTAATAAAAAATATCGATTGTTTAATTAATTTAATTGGAACTGAAAATTAAATATAAAATTATGAGTAATTAAAGACATTAGTGCCACTTGAATTTTGCTCGGTTTGGAATTACAAAAACGACATGTATATGTATAAAAAAATTTATGTATACCAAGAGCCAAACACAGAACCTTCAATAACGAGTAAACAATAGCTTCAACCCGCCTTGGCAAGATAAAAAATCCGGAGACAGATTGTACCAGATAAGAATAATTAACGGTAAAAAAAAATATATTGGCGCTCTTTGAATTGAGCTGCCGTCCCAATTAATTTAATTGATCCGAACTGAACAATAACTGGAATTAAATGTTCCTGGAACCACTAAAATTATGAGTAATTTATTTCCAGCTGGAAAACATAAGCAAGGGTGAAACTTGATTTTTCTCGGTTTGGTCTGCTCTAATGGGTCCCAGAAAAGAGAACGACATAATACCGTGTGTATGACTATATAAAAAATGTATCGCCCGGAAGACGGGGTATATGGCGTTAATGACAAAATGGGCAACTCTTTCCCGCTGATCCATGGAAATCACGATGTTTTGGCGACGACGCTTCTGGTCAGCAAAGGCACACGGAGTGGGGACGTTTGCTGCGTATTCCAAAAACAGTGTGCCTGATACTATTCCTACTTGGCCCTGCATTGTATAGCTGAGCCACCGTCTGGCACCGGTTTTGCTTCACCATGAGACAGTCTCCCGCGACCTTTTTCTTTTGATAGCGTGGACAACCATGGTTCAATTCATCCACTTTCGGTAGATTGGTCGCGAACAACCCACGTCATTCCGCAGTTTCGAATTACTTGTAGGTAATGAAAGAATGATCCTCCCAGGAGCAGTTAAATACCACTTCCACCTGATCACGTGCCTTCCACGTCACACAGTTCCAATGATTGGTCATAATGGCATGTATGAAATATGTTACAAATGGACTAGGGAATACTATTTTGTATCTCTTAATTCAAAACCTGTAATTGATAGGCATTGTAAATTCCCGTTCAACCATCGTTCGAGATTGGTAAATCTAGTTCGAATTACCATGGTAATTCTCTCCTGACTCACTATCGTTTTCTGCGCAGCCCAATGATAACTAAGTATAGAAAATTGCACAGTAATTCTCTTAGGTGTGCTTCTACACTAAAGACTTTTACATATAAGGTATCAGAAATTACTAAGTGTATATGGTGTGCCGGGTAGAACTTTAGCAACGATGTAATTTTTTAAGTTGACATCCATGCAATTGCTGAAAAGGGCTTGTTGAAATGAGTACAATGAACACCCATACTAATAAAAAGACACCACATGCGAATTGAGGGCATACAAAAAGCATGCAATCAGAGTTCACAATACAAAAATAAGAGCGACAGGTGCTATTAAAGCATTCTCTGCAAGTTTAAATGAGTTCGCACGTGCATTATGACTATAAAAAATCATCTGCAGACCTTACTGGCAGTAGAATGATTGACAGGCTTGAAGAAAAGCATAATATGATGAGCGTAGCCGAAGATTCCTAAATGACAAAAGTGCTGTTTCAAAATCTTGGTAAGCCTTTCAAACTATAGATACAGCTGTAAGAAATGTTGGTGGTGGTCGGCCAAGGAACACAATGCCAAATGTTGGTAGATACATTATCATGTAGGCGAAAAGATATCAATATCAGTATGCTGGCAACATTGTTCAATAGGGGCAAAAGGGGCGATAAATGCTACTCTTACTGAAGATAAAGCTTAAATTTGACGATTAAAGCTCATAAATTTAGACACAACATCTTTTAGTTTCACCAGCAATTATTTACGACATATAATTGGGAAGTTTTATCTCACTAATTATCCATAATATCAGAAAGCGATCGTCTCCCACGTGCGTCTTTCCACAAGTGTCATTAGTTATCTGTCTCATTGATGCAGGCATATTATCTTTTAGTGTCACCAGCAATTATCTATGAGAAATAATTGGGACACTATTTTATCTCCCTAATTGTCCGTATTATCAGCAATTGATCATCTCCACCAGTGCCATTAGTTCTCTATCTCATTGATGTAGACACAACATCTGTTAGTTGTCACCAGCAATTATCTACACCAAATAATAGGAACACTGTTTTATCTCATTAATTGTATGTATTATTAGCAAATGATCTTTTCCCATGTGCGTCTTTCACAAGTGCCATTAGCTCTCTATTTCATTGACGTAGATACATCTTTTTTAGTGCACCAAGCAATTATCTATGACTAATAATTGGGACACTATTTTATCTCACTAATTGTTCGTATTATCAGCAAAGTGATCGTCACCCACGTGTGTCTTTCCCCAGCTTCATTAGTGCAGACTTCGTTTTTATGGAAGAAACTTGTGCTGTTGAAGAGCTTCTAGAAAGTGAAGAATTCCCTGCAATAGATTGACCAGCATACTGCCACCTGATGGCCAATTAGTCAGAGGTCTGGCCTGTGGTACCACGGGTTTCAGGTTCGAATCCTAGCGGTGGCAATAATGTTTGTTATTGGTTCTGAATCCACGTTAAAGTGTAGGTCCTGGTCTAATTAGCCTAAAATGTGCATAAATTACCGTAGAGCAACAAAGCAAACCTCATCTCGATCAAATCAAACCTCAAACATCATCATCAACCTGGTGTATAATTTAAATCCCATAGAACAAGTGACAGATGCTCTGGAGAGATGCTTCTAAGTCACAATTATATTTTCCGACGGACAAGCCCTAGTAGACTTGGTCAGTGTGCAATCACTTTCCAAAAACACTTGTCATTAATTATATAATACCGAATTCATAGTAACTTCAAATAGAGCTCATAGATATCTGATGTGAACCAGAGGCTAGATATTTTTAAATTTATGTTGTGGTAAGATATATAATAATATGTATCATCATCAGCAGTGGCGCAACAGCCACATGGGGGGCCATGGCCGTCTACCTACTGGCAGATTTCGAGACAAGAGCTATTTTTCTTCTTATGTGGTAGAGTTACTGGGACCTACGGTTTGAAGATGATTTCGAACCACTACAAACATCCATGGCAGCTCCGCAACTCGAACCGGAAACCTGTGGCACCGAGTGCCAAAGCGCTAGTTACGACATCAGGCTCATAATAATATACAGGTTTTGAATTATTACGGAAAGTAAATTCCGTATTGTGAAATGAATATCAGATTCAACAAAAACAATTAAAGCTTATGATTAATTTATAGTTAATTATCTAGAAAAATTACTTAAAATAAATTTTCCGAGTCACAAGTTATTCGAAAATATACTGAATAGTTTTGTGTATTTCTTAAAATTAAAATATAAGAATAATTTAATAATACGATCGGTTAAAATTTCTACTAACCTTCCAATTTTACATGTTTACTTAGGTAAATATTTAATTTTACAGATAACTGAAAATATCAATAAATTTGAGATGCTAGATTATAAGATAACTTTATGTTCAAACGAGTGCGTGCTAATTTGATTTCTATGGAATTCTAATTTGATTTCTATTCTTTTATATGAATATCTATGGAAATTCATGTAAATGTAAATTAGCTATTAAATTACGATTAACTATAACAATCTCATTTAAATTGACATATGAAATTATTAATTCTTTAAATTAATTCATTTAAAAAGCTGTGACTTATTTTAAGTACTCGATTTAAATTAATCCAAATTTTTGATTCAATTAACAGTTTTTTTTTTAAATTTAATAAAAATTTAATGAGAACCTGATGATAAAGTAACAAAAAAATTATTTAAGAGTTGCATTTTGTAAACGGAAGATGGGATTAAATTATTGTATTTATTAATAAATGCAATATGTTTAAAAATATAACAATTCTACATAAATATAACAATATAACAATTATGTTAAAAATGTATTTGATTTAAATTGCATTTAATTCATTTTTTAATTTGCAATTACATAGTTCCTTTAGCACGAGTTAAGTGCACTTTAAATTTAAAATCAATCCAGTAAATTTCAATTGGAATTTACACTGTCTTAGCTTTATGCTACAGTTGTAAATAACATAGCAGGCTTAACCATAATTTTGTTTATTATTTAATATTTTTAAAGCTTTTATGATATTATTGATTTTAATATATCTCTATATTTTGCAAGAAAGTTGTTTGTATTTCCTGAAATTTTTTGAACTTGTAGTGGATGACACTGGATGTTAATACAGTTTTTTCAAATATTAATAGATGGCGCCAGATAAACTTAAAAATGAATGAAAAAATTATTTATAAAAATTACTTACTATAATAGAGTGCAAAAAAAAGTAGGAATTGACTTTAAAAAAAATTTTTTTTATATTACTTGTTTTTTATTTAAATGAAGTACTTATGTTTTATTGGTGAATTGCACTTTCGAACTATTTAGTTCATAAATCGTCTGTAAAAAAATTTCGAATGGGATAGATAGCTCTTTGCATGTTCTAATTAAATTATTGATTCCTAATACACATTTTATTTTTGTTTTTTTAGTTACTAAATAATGTATAAACAATCTAATGAGTCATTTTAAATTTAAACTAATAATTTAAATTATTTTGAGTAATATTAATACTTAAAATGAATTTAATTTTTAGTTTTGCATGAATGCAGCACTAAACCTTTTAATATTAAATTACACTGCAAATATTTTAACATTATCAAGAACCATATTTCCTTAATTTATTTTATTTTATATCAGTATTAAAAACTTTTAAAACTAAATTTATAATTACAGATTCAACATAATAGCAATACTGATAGATCTTAATTAAATTGGAATAGCTGTCTACAGTTCAGGAAATATAACCCTCGTAAGTCGTTAAGTCTGGGATGCTGTGATAGATTAGTCTTTCCATGACAAATCCGGAATAACTCTTACGGCTAAAATAGTAGGAACAGTGATCATCAGTTGAAATATTACTTGAAATTCTGGGATGTAATAAATTCGTGAATATACAAGGAATCCATATAAATGATTAGTATTAAAATGGGCTAGCCAAAAAGCAATGTTTTGTAAAAAAAAAAAAATATATATTCGCGCCCTTTGATAATTATTTTAGTCTGGTATTTTTTTTTTTTTTCCAAGAGAAAATGACAAACTCTTAGGAGATCAAAACAGTGTAAATAGCATCAAACAAGGGGGCGTGATGGCCGAATGGCTAGCGCTCTGGCGTTCGGTACCACAGGTATCGGGTTCAAATCCCGGTTTACCCATGGGTGTTTGTAGTGGTTCGGAATCCACTTTAAGCTGTAGGTCCCGGTCCTAATAGGATCGTAGAGCGCTGTGGGGCATTGTTACTCCGTGGCTTACCATCCTGTTACACGCGCCCCTGGGTAATGCAAAGTGAGTAACATGGGTGCAGCCCTTATGGCGTAGATCACGGTCTATTTGCCAGCTGCATTAGAAGAAGCATCAAACAATGACTTTTATGTATCATCAAAGAATGAATTTTTTTCTCCTTGTCGTTTTCTTTTTTACGTACAAGTAAAAGAAAAACAACAAGGTGTAAAGTCATTGTCTCATCATCAAACTTCCAGCTTCCAATATCTTTTCATCTCACAGTCCTCACGCAAGGCCGGTCTGCGTGAGCCGGCCTCACAGTCCCATGAGAGCTGGTAATTTGGGCTGTCAAAAATGCCAATGGGGGCGCAGATGTCTCGTCAAACAATCATAGCTCAACATCGTAGCTGGCAAAAGAATGTTGAATCTCAACTTTCTTACATTGGGACAGGCCACCCGCATTCCATTGTAAGAACTCAGCCTACACGAAGTATCACAAAGCTGATCACCCTTGTTGCGTTGTTGCATGCTGATAGTAGCAGATCTTTTAGCCGCGTAGGACGTTACCAGGGTGCACCACGAGGAGGTAGATATACTATCGCACCCCCTTTTTTAATCTGGTTACGTACTCCAATTTAACTACCAGAAGTTTGTGTTTAATTTGATCCCAACTTTCGAACTATTTTTTCTTTCGATAAATTTACAAAGACAAAAATTTTATCATTTTAAATATTTTAATTTTAAATTATTTGTGATTTATTTTTCTTATTTTTAATTTATAACATCGTATTTTCTTTTAACTCTTTTTGTTGTTTTTACAATATCTTCTGTATTTTGCGTAATAATTTTTAATCATTTTTTCGTCCAAGAAAATGAAATTTATGTTAGATTGTTTCATTAGGAATAAAAATTTATTTTAATTACTATTCAGGTTATGCCCATTCCAATCCTGAAAATATCAATTTCTATTTGATCACCGAAGTTAAGCAGCCTTATGCGACATTGGAAATGTGACCATCGAACCATGCGCCTTAACTTTCAAAATCTGGCCGCTGTCACCTGGTGGTGGGCAATTCGCCGGGATTTCGAACTGAGTTTGCTGAATCGAAGCATCCATCTTTATGTAGGTGGGATAAATTCTTAGGTCAGAATGTTTTCTATTAGGTTCGAAGAGGATGTTGAACCTAATAGAGGATGTTTTCTATTAGGTTCGAATCCTTAAGAATGTTCGTTAAAATATTGATAGCAGGATGGAAGTGCAGTGAAATAAGTTGTTTTATAGTGCATATTCTTTTTCTTCAATGCCTCAACAGCTCCATGATCGGCCAAGCCATCTGCTTTTTTTGGCAGATTCCGGAACATGAGATGATTTCTTTTTTAACGGGATAGGGTTGTCGCCCAACAGACCGTGACCTACGGTTTAAACTGGATTCCGAACTACTGCAAACATCCATGGTACCACCGGGGCTCGAACCCAAACCTGTGGCATTCAACGCCAGAGCACTTGCCCATCAGGTCCTGTAGTGCATATAGCTAGCATTGAATCTGGTACATATATACTATTTTGGTGGTGAAAGACTTCAGGAAAAGATTCGGCATTTGAAAACAACAATAATTTTGTACATTAAATTTTTTTATTATTTTTTTACAGTCCCTTTTATAGTTTTACTCATATTTTTTTAGTCCAATGTAACTATTCCCTATTAAATTCATGCAATAAAAATAAAAAGTCCTGAAACTTCTATTAATTATTCATACAACTCAACAACAAAGGTCCAATTCACTTTAAATGACTAATGCCAGTAAAATACACTAATATATATCTCTAACAAATCTGGAACTCTCTGCATTCAGCACTCTAACCTTCTGTTCTGCATTATTAGCTGTACAGTAAACTCCCTTTTGTGTAACCAAATTAAAGCCCTTTTGATAAATGATAGTCGCTTCGCCAGCATCCTCTTTTCTCAAACAAACTACACATCAAGCAAGTTAATCCTTTCAGTTGAAGCATCGTGGTAACTCAATATCTGCCTTCTCTTTACAAATGCAAATGCGACTGGAAAGGCGTCCATTAGTGCCAGTCGTTTCCATGGGGATGGCTGGCGAAAAATTAAGGGATTCTGGTACATCCCCTTAGTTGTTAGATCAGAAGAAAGGGGTATCCGAAAATGGATAACTTTCACAAACATTTCATTTAGCTTGCTATGGTTCTTTCGAAGTACCAGTGATTACATTGTACTTTACTTGAATTACTGTGTAGATTTCAATCATTGCGATTCAATTTGAATAATATAAATTGCATCCTGAATCCTTTTATTGTATTGCGCGTCATTTTATTTCCGTTGAATAATGTAAATGTCGCTGGCAAAATAAAAGGGGTTTTAAGGAGGTGAATATTTAATGTTTCATAAGTATTGTCCTTATATTTGTTAAGTTTTATTATCCTTATATTGGCCACTTCTTTTTCATTGGCGTAAATGCCTCATGGTGGGCCAAGGTAGTCTGCCTACTGGTATATTTCGAAGAGATGTTTTCTTTTTTTTTTCCGGTACCGGGTTGTCAAACCTAAAGAAAACGCTCTACAGTCATATTAGACCGAGATCTACTATTAAAAATGTATTCCTTATATTATCTACCGGCTTTCAAAAATTATGTAAAAAATCAGAAGAATTGTGACTGTGAAATTTCTTTTCATTTGAATTTAATGAAATTCGCCAATAGCATGAATCAAATATCGCACAATAAATGATTAACAAAAGAAAAGCAACATATTCATTTTCTGCATTGAAAATATATAAAATGTAAACATACAAAAAGAAAAACCTATTTGAATTATGTATGGTATGGAGTGTGATAATTTTTAACAGCTGAGTAGGTATGAGGGGGTAGTTCCATGCTGATGATGGCATTTATTAATTCAATTGACACTGACGTCCTTTGCTGTTTTAAGCCAGTTCGAAGACCCCTGAAGGGTTACAAGCGGCAGATTAAGTGCAGAAATACATATCTCTATATTTCACCCATCATGCTCAATTTGGTTTAAATCTGGAAAACCCATACGCACAATAGTTTTCGCACGAAGGTAAATCCACCGGAAGCTATCTATATCCGGTGAAGCGTTATCGCCATTATTGATAACTGAAAGAATCACCAACTACACCAGCGTAAGAAAGAGCAACCCGTCAAGAATGTTGTCTCTATAACGCAAAAGTAAAGAGGGGTTTCGTATGTTAATTTTTATATAGGTCAAAGAGGCGCTCCAAAGAAGTACTAGCCCAATACATAGAATGGATCAAATCTATTTCTTTCATAGATTTGACATGGATAATAATGGGTTCTTGACTGTCACCACATATTTCTTTAATAAACTTTTGCAAAACAAAATTTGAACTAATCAGTAAAGTGTACAAACTTCAATTGACTTGCATTTCAATTGGTTTTAGGTTGTGAGATATGAGGGATATGCATAATGTAGTATGCAACTCTTTTCGTGAAGCCATTTGCCCAAAGTTTATCTGGGGTACCAGCTTTCTAGTAGCTGCTAGAAGAGAAAGTCTGAGATGGGATGGCGTGTTGGTTTGGTACCTCATCACAATTAGCCTAAATAGTGGTCATCTATGCCACTTACAATTCATGGTTTTTGTTTGGATGTACTTTTTAAATGCTAATTCCGTTCTTAAAAAGGCATTCCTCAGCCAATTAATTGTAGAAGGAACATATTAAACCACTGTACTATGTAGGTAGAATCTGATCTTCTCCTATATGCTCAATGATTCGTCATAGTAGTTCTTCAGATAAATAATACCGGCATCTAAAACACTCATATCAGAAAAGTTTCACAACGCAACTTACTACCTGCAGAAATTACCGAAGCTTTTTAAGACTATTTTAAGCCATGTGTCGATCATTTGCAGCTGTTGATTTCATGCAACATTGTTTTTAAGATATACTGCATGATTATTTTGAAAATATATATTTTTGGCCGCGCAATATTATGATTTATGATTATCACAATTTTGTGATTTATTTCTGTTTAATTTTTAGATTCCCGAATATGCAGTGTAGAATTGACTGCATATGCTAGAAAATATCAATGAAGTTTCTCAAAGATGTGCTACAAAATTCCAAATTAAAGTGCTCGTACTCAAACAATCTCGATCTTTATATTTCATCAAAATTATATATAACTGTATCCTATTACAGAGATTAAATATTTCAAAATTGCATTTTTATTTAATTGCAAAAATTGTAAATTAGTTTTTGTTAATCATTATTTAAAAATTGAACGAGTTAAAAGGCAAAAAGTGGAGCGTTTAGAGTATTAATTTTTAATTTGCTAGAAATATTAATTTGAGTACAGTTGGTATATACATGAAGATGTACAGTTAACTGTACATCTTTATATTTTTTAAACATTTTTAGGACATTTTATATATTAAATGTCACATATTTTTATTTATTTATTCAGAAACAAAAATTTAATTTTAGTCGAAATGCGATTTTAATTTTAATTGATACATTTGAGAATAAATTAATTTTAAAAAACAAATTTTTGAATAACTATTAGATAAATATCACTAATTAATTCATGGGATTAAATTACAAGCTCTTTTCAATTCAACAAAAAATTATGGTATCCAGTCAACAAAGCTATTTCTGTTGTTGTATTTTAACAACATTAAAAAATGAAGTGGTATTATCATCAAAGTTAATTAATATTTTACTTTATTCATCACTAAAATTACAATTTTAAAGGTGCAACATCACAATGTTGAATAAGTTCTAGTAAAAGTGGATTTTAAAGAAGTTTTATTGCATAAAAAAGGTGTCATCATTATTTAATTGGTTAGTGTGCTTTCAAGGCTGACTCAAGAACGTTGGGATTGGAGATTATTTATCCTGCGTTAATTAAAAATGATAGACTGATCCATTGTCTCGCAAGCCCTTCATTGTAACCGTGACTGTTAGGCAAGTGTTTTCAATCTTTTTTCCTTTTACAAACTTCCCAAAGTGGGGATTCAGAGTTTTAAATGTCGATAATTAATTTTTTTTGTTGTTTGCTTTGAGGAAAATTTACATTTACTTTTCGACAAGTCGGATACAATTGAACTATGGTGGTCATTTTCATAATAGAATTTTTGAATTTTTATATAATGATTGCTGCTATGATAAGCAATGACACAATTCGATACAATTTTTCCAGCAGCAGCAGCAATTTCAATTCTTTGCAAATCAGGTAGCAACAAAATAAAATTTTTAATATCGTAGATAGTAAAAATAGGATATAAAATTTAAATGTTAAGAATGCACATAATGCAATGGATTCAATATTACTTGGGACACATAGCACGTGGAGTATAGAAGGACAAGATTAATCTTATTTCAATCATAGCGATCAATAAAAAATCCTACAGTGTAACTACTCAATATTTAGTCATCTATCCACATATATATGACTAATTAAAAATAAAATATTTAGGTCAAGTTTCAAGTCGCTGAAACTCACAAATATTTGAATAATTTTTTTCCAATAAGAATGGCTACTCTTTCTACAATTCCATTCGTTTGTATATATTAATTATGATTACCATTATATATTTTCACTAGCGACCTTCTACAATCAAATTTCTCAAAGAGTTTTGCATTCATTTATAACACCAGCGAGAGTTACCGTCATTCTTCAATCTCTAAAGAAAAGATAACAGTTGATGGGTCAGCTATAAAAAAGCATTGTTTGGAATAGGAAAACCTTGTTTTAGTATAGAATAATACTTAAAACTGAATTGTAGACTTACTTGTCTTAAGAAATCTCAATTTTGGATACTAGCCAATGTAGATTATAAATAGTGGCTCAGGTCATAAAAAATTGGTTAAGTGGATATTTCAAGGATTTAAGTATTAGCACTTTGTAATAAAGATTCACAAAGTTGAAGGTTAAAGCTGCATAAGCATGTTTAAGGGTGAAAAAATCATCACTGATTACAGACAGTCATTATTCATATGGAATTTTCTAGAATTAATTTTTAGAAAACAATGTATGTTGAAATATCTTCTTACCTAATGTCTGTTTAAAGTTTTATGAACATTCCATTTTTTCTTCTAAGATTTTCATAGCAATAAAATATAATAAACTATTTAGTAGTAATTTGTAATATATATATATATAATTTGTAATATATATATATATATATATATATATATATATATATATCATGATTATATATCATTGTATTATACCTTATTATATTAAATATCTAGTATATTCTATATGATTGTATTATATATTAATCACTTTACAAAAACAAATTTTAAAGTACAGAAAATAATAATTTATGTTTATGTATTAATTATTTTTTATAGGTAACAATTGATAGAATTGGATATATTTAAACTTATAGAAAAATAAGATATTTGTATGTGGCTGCTAATTTTGAATTGCTAACTAAAAATTTTCTTGCATTTATTATACATTTTTTACAAATGCAAAGGTATTATCTTACTAATTTTTTATAAAAGGTATGTTAATGAAATTTTAGGTTTATACATAATTAAGTACTACAATATTATTAACTAAATATTATGTAGAAAAGTATTATCAGTGCGGATATAAGGCAAAGTTCTATATACTATATATAAAAGAAATCTATAGTTAATATTAGTAATAAATTTCTATAGTAAATTGCTTTCTATAACAATTATTTTTTTCATTTAGAATATTGTATTAAAAAAAATTGCACAAGGATTTTTAGTGACTCTGAAGTGATTAAATGTTATATTGAACTGTTAATTGTTGTTTAAGAAGTATACGATTATTTATTCTGCACATGCTAATTTATACCACTTTTATGGATCTGTACATTTCTCCAGGAGTATCTAGAATTGTTTTTGTATCAACTTAATTGTGTGTTAAAAATGAAATAATTAAAAAATATTATTATTTAATTGATGCATAAAAATGTAATAGAATAAATATAGCCAAAAACACAGTTGATATTTTAATTCTTAAAGTTTGGATTACACTGGGCAAAAAAAAAAAGAAAACACTTATTTTATTCTTTCAGTTGCAAAGCAATAAGCTCTTCATCAACAGAAATATTTCCACAGATGTTTTCCTTCAAGTCATACAAACATTTTACAACAACAAAAGAAATAATATCACAAAATAAAAATAAAAAAAATGGTGTCATGAATATTTTATATAAATAAACAACAAAAAGAACAACAGTGCAGTATCGTGTTTTGTATAAATACACATGAATTCAATTAAAATCATAATGTATGTACAACATATATATTATTTACAAAGAAAATTGTGAAGAAAACCACGAAGAGATCTACATGAAAACACTTCACGAAGATATAAAGGATGCATATTTGCATTACAATATATACACATATATAAGCAAAACTTGCATACGGTATAAAATATTAACACAATGAGAGTCATTTAAAAGTAAAAATACAATTAATATTAATAACAAAAAATTATATTCGTGAAGTAATATTTATTAATTATTCATAATTATTAGCTAATATTTATAATTTTGCACTAAAAGAAGATCAATTAATATTTGGTATTAAAAGTTTCGTTAGTATACAAAAAAATTAATTCAATAATTGAAATACAAAATAAATTAATAAAATAATCCGCAAAATCAGAAACATTCATACTTAAAATTGAAACTAATAAGCTATAATGAAACTAAACATAATATATAAATTATACAAGTATATGATTTTTTGAGAAATAAAATCTTAGTGGATAATGAATCATGCCTTATCATATTAGTTTTTAAATATTTCTTGAAATTGAAAAATAACACTTTTTTTTTTTATTTATATTATGTTTAATCTAATAACTATTTTGAAAATAAATAAAAATTGTAAAAAATTCTACGTCTATCATCAGCATATTTATTTCCTCTTATATATTTTCAATTTTTGTATAAATTATTTAATGTAATTATTTTATTTTCATATATACTTATCTCAATTTTGTAAACTTAACATACAAAACAACTTAATTTTCATAAAGTGTAAAAAAAAAAATCATCAGATATATGAGATCTAAATATATATTTAAAGAATACTTATTTCAAGAGAAATGAAACTGTATTGTACAAAAAAATTAAAATTTTAAACAACAAATATGATACATAATAATAATGGCATGCATTGACTCATTTTCTTTGAAAAATATGTGAATGAAATAAAAAAGCAAAATTTTCTTTTTACTGAGTAACCGTTATCTGAGTTGCAGGAATTCGTAACTTAGATACGCTAGGAAAGTCTTTGCATTGCTTGAGTCAAAAATGTTAACAATAGGGATACTTCGAGAATACATTCATTGAAATAAGGTTACGTCATTGAACGTTAAGTTAACACACTGAACATATTTACAAAATAAACATAGAACACATAACAATTTACTGCGAATGTAGATCGGGACATCCAAAGAATGCAATGGAAACGCAGTCCTCTAATAAATATTCTTACATTTACTGTAAGTGTCTGCTGAAGATCACTGAATACCATGCTTTATACCATGCTACCATTATACGTCAGTTCGGACTATTGATGAAATATACAGGGTGCCAGAAATCATATAAGATTTCATCGTTAACAAAAAGTTGCGCTTTGGACATTTGAAAACTTGAACACATATTGTTTATGTTATAAATTTATATTATCAATATCATGGCGATATAAATATATACTGTCCACAGTCTTATACTTAGAAGATATGAAATTTTCACTGGGGTTTTAATTTCATCCTTAATCCCTCAAGTCATTAATTTTTCTTGATTTGTAGATCTTGGAACAATATCGATGTTATGGTAGTACTTATAATATTTCAATACAGGATTATGATGGATTTCATAGTCTTTCGGAATGAATCTTGCATCTAATTTAGGTAAATATCTTAACTACAGCACAAGAGACTCCCACAGAAAGCTCTTGGAAGATGATAATATAGTTATCAATAATATGTTTTCTTCAATCTTGAGGGTCTTTAGACGGCTAGAACGATTTATTCTCTACATTTAAAAGTCTTTTCTGATACTCACAGAAGTAGAGTATTAGAAATGTTTGCATTGCATCAGTACTTTTTGCTTATTTACTTTGTCTCCAACGTTTTTAACATTTGGAAAGCATGATGTAGGGATAGTTTTGTTTCTACGATCTAAATTGATTATGTAATTGTTGTAATTCAATTCCTTCCAAAGTAGATTTGCATGCTTTATAATTCAGATCTGTCCCTATATCACAGCTTACAAGAAGACGATCAATTGATTTGGGGTATAATTTTCATACAACAGTTAGAGGGCAACAACTTTCCTTGAGCTGATATTGAAAGCATCAAAACTTAGATCTACGGAAATGAAATTGGTTGTCTTTACTTTTGTTATCAACCATGAACATCCACATGCAGTGACTCGATGTGAACAAATTGTCTCTTTATCCACTTCAAATTAAACCAAATTTTTATAGTGTATTAGAAATTTTTTTCCCCAAAACATTGGTTGTTTCTTATTGAAAAAGTGCCAACAAAATTTGAACGAAATAATAGCAATATTGGTAAAATTTCTCATTATTCTCATATCCCTTTAACAAAAGATCATTAATTCAAAAATACAAAAACGTTAAATTAAGAAATGTTTGGTTGAAAACATTACGATTTTAGTAAATACATTCAAATTATTTTAAAAACTGCAAGTTATTTCTAAATTGAATTCATAGCACGATTATGTGACACGTTTAGAAATATCATATGATAGATGCCTTCATTTCTAAGATTCACTGATATATAATGCACTAACATTTTCTAAAACTATAATCTGTTGCAATAAATACTTTCCTCAGTTATTTATTCGTCACAAAAATTATTTTTAATGCAATCATAATTTATGCAACTTATTTCAAACTACACCAAGTTTCTATCGTCAAATACTTTCTATCAGAACTCATTCAATAAATGCTTTTATTAGATGCATAATCCATCATTTTCTTGAGAAAAAAACTCTGTACTTGATTTATAATTCAAAGAAATTTATAATTTAACATGAAGTTGCTTTCATATTATATGAAAAGGTTGAACTTAATATATATACGAAGAAATATGATATGCAAAATGTTATATATATACATATTTCTTCGAAATTCTTCAAGAATTATAACTTGTTACCATGGAACAAACTATTTTGCTTTTTAAGTTCATATTTTAAGAAGCATTTTTTAAATTTCTCATTTTGCACAAAAGTATGGTTTATTTTCTGCATTAAAATGCTTCCTTAATAGATACAAGACATAGATATCGAAGGAAATTTTACGAAAGTTTGTAATTCAAAATCTACATAATTCTCTTCTTTGCAGGCTGTGCAATGAACAATAAATATCGGATATGTTTTGATCTTTGGGATAAAAATATTCTTTTCGGAACACAAAAGAAAAAAAAAATGATGCCAGTTGTCTCACGGAGACTACAGTCGGAAAAACAAAAATTATTTTCTTTGATGTCGATTTTCGAAGAGAAGGGAGAGAAAAAAATGGCTTGATGATCTGAAGAAGTATAGTTTCAGACTAGGGCTAACAGGCTTTTGGCGGCTGGTACTGCTTTTCCATTAGAAGAACATCTCTCAGTTCCCTAGGAAATAAACGATAAAATTACAACGGTCATTAATAGTTAAATATGAAATTTTTATTTATTTATGTAAAATTTATAAATTATTTACGAATTAAAAAAATGGTAAATTGGTATTAAAAGTCATCAAGGTATCTTAAATTATTCAACTATTTTATAATTATCTATCAATTATCTAATACAGGGATGGCCAACTCGCTGCCCGCGTTGAACATTTTCTGACCCGCGAGATTTATCACACTTTTACAAAAGATATTTATTTTATAATGGCCAAAGTAGTGAAAACCAATGTATAAAAATATATCATAGATACCAATGTATAAAAATATATGTATTAAATGTATGTATTAAAAAATACATTATGAGTGCATCCATATATTCAAAGTGGCCAGCTGCGCTAGATTACGCGGTTGAGGATCCATGGCGCATACAACCTGATCGAGGTGGTCCCACAGATTCTAGATGGTTTAAATCCGGTGAGTTTGCTGTCTTGGGGAGCACGGTAAACTCATCCTGGTGCTTTTCGAACCACGCACATAAGCTGCTAGCTGTATGACACCTCGCATTGTCCTGCTGGTAGATGCCATCATTCTGAGGAAAAATAATTCGGATGTAGGGGTGGACATAGTCCGCAAGGACAGATGCGTACTTGTGCTGATCCATCGTGCCTTCCGCAGTGATGAGTGCACCCATTGAATGCCAGGAAAACATTCCCCAAACCATAATACTCCCTCCTCCAGTTTGGATCCTTCCACACTTGGCCCGAAAGCCAATAATCATACACTTTTCGACATCGGATAAATCGCTACGTTTCTGCATTATGCCAACTATTGAAATGCTTTCCGATGCCCTAGGACAACCTTTATATACACTCCACTGCAATGTGCTGCCACCTGCCTTTTCTGCTTGTTTATTTCACGTTGATGACGAAAGTAGGTGGTGGTCACATTAATGTGACTGGACTGTGTATTTCTTTACAATGTGCATTTAATATCATTAATATTATATTAACTATATTTACATGTAAGAATAATAGTAAACAAAATAATAAAAACTGATTATGTTTCAATTTTTTTACTCCAAAAAATTTCTATAGTGGATCTAAATATAATATAGGATATATAATTTTACATGCGGCCAGCGGAGTTGTGATGCATTTCCAAAGTGGCCTGCGATATTATTTGGGTTGGCCAACCCTAATCTGATATGTCAATTAATTTGTGTAATGATGGATTTGTTAATTAACATGCTTTTATGATGCAAATATAATGTTACATTTTGATTAATTAGAAAATTTGAATGCCATTTTCAACGTTCCTATGTTGTTTCTTGCAGTAGCTTTAAGTTTCATAACAATTTATTCAATTCTGAAAATTACTCATTATATATTTCTCCAAATTATCATGTATTCATTACAAAGGTTTATAAATGAATTTAATATAGATAAGCCACAAAAAAGTAATTTTTATTAAAAAATTCCAATACAATTTTCATTTACAATTTAATGAATACTTAAAATTTAAAAATCTATCTTATCTTAAAATTTAATATTCTACCTGCAATACATTATTTAACATATGATTACTATAAGACCTGCAAGGAAAAATTTTAAATAAATAAAAAACAGCCAAATATGTTCAAGATTTAAATACTTGTTCTAAGATGCAAAGCACAAAACACACAAAAAGCATTCCAGGGAAAAAACTATAAATTAATTAGTTTTGAGCATGCAACGCAACAATTCACAATTTGAACTTGTTTAATTAATTGATAACAGCTGGAAAATGTAACGTAAAATACATTTAAAATGAAATAAAAATAGTAACTAATAATCTTTAATGCGAGATAAAAAATTTACTTTTATAAAATATTTGACAGTCATCTTTTCTAGAATTTGGGTAAAAAACTAATAATAAATTAACTGATAAAAACATAAATGAATTAAATATAATTTATTAATTAACAATGAACCTATATTAATTTTAAGAATGTTCGTAGAGCACTAGAATTTGTGTTAGTAATGAATTTATAAAATTAAATAACTTGTTTTATTTTAATTTGTAAACTTTTAATGCAAACAAATTGAATTACAGGAATTTTGAATTTTACTTATTTCATGGAGAAGTACTTGTTTAATCATAAAAATATTTTACATTTTTTAAAAATCTCTTTTGATTAAAATTTTGATTCAATTCCTAAAAATTTAAACTTAGTTATTCTTAATTACTTAGAGACAACGTTTGTTATTTAATTTAGTGACTTAGTAAAATTAAAAGGAATAGTTTCATCTACATATAATCTCGTAGGTTTTCAGAATAAAACTGAACAGTAAAACAAAATTGCTATTTTAATAAAGGAAAACTTTTTAAAGCTAATTTTCATTCTTTTAATATTTTTAAAACTTTTGTTTTGATATTTTATTCAAGACTTTGTTTTTCAGAAAAATAAAGAACTTTTTTATGATAGCTTAATTATAAAAAGATCATTTAAAAAAAATCAGTACACTCGGATAAAATATTCTTAATTTAATTTTAATATTTTTAATTTAATTTTAGTAGAAAAAAACAAATTTTCAGCTACAGAAATAAAAAAAATTACGTTGACATATTATACTGCATTAAAAATATAAAACAAAAATAATTATTTAATGCGACATAGAATTGAATTATCCAAAATTTTAAACAATATTTTTTCATACTATAATATACAAATGATCTCATTTAAAAAAACTCAATAAAATATATTCAATACCAATATAACAATATATTTTACCAAACATTTGTTATAAATTATTGTATTTAAAATTAAAACTTGTAAATAATCACTGAATAGAAAATTAGTAGCAGTTATCTATAGAATACAATAAATAAACGAAATCTATATCTGAAACTCATAAATCTACTATTGCTAAATTAAGACTTCAATTGCCACTTTTACTTTTGCTCAATTTCAAATGTGGGCTTGGCAATAGCAGAATTAAATTTAATTTTCATTATATTCGAGCATACGCACTAACTTAAATTTGAATCGTTCAAATAAATATCGAATCAAATATAAAATATCGAGTTTTAGCAGTTTGTAAAAGTTGTTTGTTCGAGTTTTAGCAGTTTGTTGTGTGTTTGTTTGTTGTTGTTGAAAGTAATAAAATGTTTCAAATTCTAACACAAATGAAATCTAAAAAATTCTATTACATGTTTAAAAATAAAATTTTTAATTAAATATTAGAAAATAATTTATAAAGATAGTATATTAAAATGCATATAGACGTCTACAATTTTCTTGTAAATTAGCTAGAAAAGGAATTACTCAATTTACTTGCAGAGAAGTTAAAAATATTTTTAAAATTCAAATTTATCCTAAGAAATATAAATAGAATAATATAAAAAACATTTAAAATAAATTAGATACCAAATGTTTAAGTTGTGAATAGCATTTAACTTTGAAACTAAATTAATAGATTAGTTAATTATTTAATGTTATAAACTTGTTAAACTGATAAAAAAGTTAACATGCCAGGCTATTCAAACTTACTAAAGGCTATTCAATAGTAGTGTATCTATAATTACATAGTTCTGTTCAACTTTTTATCTTCATAGCGGTTTATTTTAAAGGAAAAACATTTCTTGAGGCGCATGTAAAGTAACCGTAATTGTTAAGTAAAATGTTTTTAAATCGGCAGTATAAGATATCTGCTACGACAAATAGGCTGAAATGTAGGAAATTAAATTTCAATAATTTTCTAAACAACCGAATAGGCTTAATCCCTGAAATTAGAAATGCATTCGAAAATAAATTTGAAAACGTAGATTTTTATTCAAATAGCAAATTTTTTTTTTTCTGTAAACTTTTATGGAATTGAAAATTTTTAGAAAAATGAATAATATAGCTACATAAGAATCTAATATTTTAGAAATGCATTTTGAACGTATAGTGAGTGTTCTGAGGTTTAGACATGCAAAATGTGCATGAAACAAACTTTTTGCTGCTGTTCCTAGAATGTTGCAGTTGTTATTAGAAAATACCAATGCTGAAATGTTGAAAAATTTCAAAATGCTATCTAAATGTCGATTAATGCTCAACAATAACGTTTTATCCATACTCTAGACTTTGTTTATACAACATAATGTTGTTGTTATTAAATGTCACTCAATGCATTTGTGATAGTGCGCCAGTATTAAACACCTATGCTAATGTATTGTTCTCCACATTAAATATTCATAGATTTTGTTCCGGATTTTTCTTGTCAAACAGTATTTACTGACCAGCTTCGATTGTCTTTAGACTCACCCTCAATAAATCGGACTCGAGGTTTTTGTCAATATTGTTCGAATGACTTGAAAATGTTCTGTAAGCAATTAGACTTCTCTTTTAGTTCTAGATGGTCTTCTTCTCCACACCTCACCCTATTTTCTAGGGTTATGTAACCAATATACTAGTATCAATGAGCTAGCTATACTTCCAGAAATATAATAGTACACACATATTAACGTGTTACGCCACCTCCAAATTTGTAATATTGACAATAATATCAATCTATTTTTGTGCTCTGAAATTCGAACTCGAAATAAATCCCTGTTATCTTCCCCCTTTTAGCGAGTAACCGCTAACATTCAAACGGCCATAAAACTTCTAGATGCGGAACACAAATGCAATGCTAAGCAGAACGACTTAATAATAGAAATCCGATAACAGGTATTTGGTTTTCGTTTAAACTATAGAAAATCGATTTGATGTGCGCCACTCAGAACCTTTGTATGTTAACGTGGACATAGGTACAACCGCATTGATATTTGGAACATTCGGCAATTTGAACTCAAAACAAGCATTCTTGTCTAACCTTATGAGCAAACTATGAATCGTCTTTTGGGCAGTCATAAATATATTATGAATGACCAAAACCCGACACTAGGCCGACCGAAATTTGTTCTCAAGCGAAAGCCAGTAATAAAACAGTATGCAGTTAAATTTCCAATCAAACTGCAACTAACTGGTGTGATATGTAGGATTCAAAACTTTTACCCTCTAGTGTAGGAGAAGCTTAAGCTGCATACATATTTATAGGCATGAGCTTTGAACACCGATCGTTAATACATTTATTATAATTTGTATGGGAATTGAAAAGCGTGACCTTTTGTCATCTTTTGAGGAAACAGAAATTCCGTGCGGCCTAATGTGGTAACTCATCAAAAGATTTAGAACCATCAGAAAGACGACTTGAGGCTCATTCGTAAGGAAAAATAACATGGCTTGTTCAAACTGCAAAGGCCAGGCACAAAAGAACGTTTGGAATCTGATGTGGCTTTAGCGGCCAACAGGCTATCATTTGGAAACAACAGTGCTTTGCAAAAACTCATACTCCTTATGATTTTACATTTTCTTTTAAAGAGAAATTATTATAGAAAATAATATTTGTTTATAAAATTTAATATTATAAATTGTACACTATTTTTAAAAACAGGGAGGTTTACAAAAGGGTACAAAACTCAATACATGTAACAACACCACAATACAAAAGCACAAAACAAGAGGAATAGGAGGAGGATGGGAGACGGACTTCACACAAGGGTTGAGGGAGATCTGAACTCACCTAGAGTGATTTGGTTTGCACTGGTTCATTGGGCCTTTTACCTCCATGCTTTGTTATACAGCCGTTGTTTCCATAGTGTCCCATTGGGACGGGGTTTGCATTAAACAAAAGAGAAAAGAACACACCCACGTTGACGCAATATATCATAACGCAATAAATACTCATTTATATAAAATGTTCACCTCTAATTCACAATATAAGGACATAACAAGATATTTAGAATTTGGACATGCACATAGTCAACAACATTAACAGTGTAGAAATTTTTTAACTTTCAAAAAGCTTATATAAAATGAGGGTAATTATAATCAAACTTTAAAATTTAAATTTTACAACTGTTGAAATATTTTTTAAAAAAATATTTCAACTGTTTAATATTTTTTTTAACGTCACTCACATATTATAGGATACATTTTCTCTCTCATATTGTAAGGAATCAATAATGTGAAGAAAAAAGTCCGTTAATCTGAATTTGAATTAATTTGAAAATTATAAATATTAATAATTTTTTTTATTATTATTTTATTATATTAATTAAAATATTTAGAATTTGGACATGTACATAGTCAACATTAACAATGTAGTAAATGTTTTTAAAATTTCAAAATTTAAATAAAATGAGAGTGAGAAATTTTGAGATAGATAAATTTTTAAAGTTTAATTTTTACAAGCTTTTTTAAATATTTCATTTAAAAATTGATTTTGCACTAAACTGAGTGGCCAAATTATTAGAGTCACTTACATATTGTACGACACATTTTCTCTCTCATATTGTAAGGAATCAAAATAATGTGTAGAAAAATAGTACATTAATCTGAATTTGAATTTATTTCTAAAAAAGTATAATTATTAATTAAAATATTTGTTTATTATTTTATTATTATTATATTATATTAATTAAAATATTCAGAATTTGGACATGTACATAGTCAACAACTTTACCAGTGTTATTATTATTTTTTAATTTCAAAATTTTATATGAAGTGAGGAGTAATCATCGATAAAATTTTAAAATTTAATTTTTACTCGTTTTTACAGCTCTTAAATATTTCTTTTAAAATTAATTTCACTGCACTGAGTTGCCAAATTATTAGATTCACTTGCATATTATAAGACACATTTTCTCTCTCGTATTTTAAGGAATCAATAATGTGAAGAAAAATAGTACATTAATCTGAATTTGAACTTATTTAAAAATTATAAATATTAATTAAAATATTAATTTATTATTTTATTATATTAATTAAAATATTTAGAATTTGGACATGTACATAGTTAACAAACATTAACAGTGTAGTTATTTTTTTTTTAAATTTCACAAGTTTATATAAAAATGGGGATAATTACTGATAAAATTTTAAATTTAATTATTACTTTTACAACTCTTAAAAATATTTCTTTTAAAAATTATTTTCACTATACTGAGTGGCCAAAATATTAGAGTTACTTACATATTATACGATACATTATCTTTCTCATATTTTTAAGGTATCAATAATACGAAGAAAAATTCATTAATCTGAATTTGAATTTATATCGAAAATTATAAAATATTAATTAAAATATTTAGAATTTGGACTTTTACATAGTCAACAACATTAATAGTGTAGTTTTTTTTTTAATTTCAAAAGTTTATATAAAATAAGGGTAATTATAGAAAATTTTTTAAAATTTAATTTTTACACGCTTTTTAAATATTTATTTTAAAAATTAATTTTACTGAACTGAGTGGCCAAATTATTAGAATCATTTATATATTATGCGACACATTTTCTCTTTTATAAGGTAAGGAATCAATAATATGAAGAAAAATAGTCCATTAATCTGAATCTGAATTTATTTCTTCTTCAATCTTCCATGGCATTTGCTTTAGATAAATATCTGTAAGAAGATTAATTTAGATCTTAGATTTTTTTTTTTTCTTGATGATAACTAAAAAGTATATTTTGCATTTAGAAAAATTCATTTAGTATTATTAATTGTGCAAGGTACTTTATATTTTATGAAAATGTGCTAATTATACTTAAGAGAACATTTTTTCAGATAAATATATTTGTAAAAATTACCAAAGACTTTTTTTTTATTTAACACTAATAGCTTTCATTAAATATTTCCTTCTAATCTCGCTTTTTTTAATTCAATTTTGACAGATAAAACGTTATCTTAAAAAATAATTTCTCCGAATATCTTTTATTAAATTCAAGAAGATTAATCGTAAAATTTTTAGAGAAATAAAATAAGACATAATAATTTGGAAAAGTATTTTTAATTATTAATTTTTACTAAACCTTTCATTTTAAACTATTGTTGAAAGGTATAAAATATGTAATATAATATAAATAAAAAAATTTTATATAAAAATTTAAATTTAAGAAAGGAAGATGAAAGTAATGCTAAAACATTCCAATATATCTGGAAAAATTGAATAAAAATTTAATAAAGATATCTTTTAAAGCTATCTTAAATTATTTTATATTACAAAATGTATTTCTACCTTAAAAAAAACTGTTGTTTTAATATATATTCACAAGATCCCTGACAAACGTTATATACTTTTGAATCTCGTATCATTCAATACAAGTAAAGATAATATTTCTTTGTCACTGAAGACAATTTCGCGAAAAGATATTTATTTAGATTTCATTTATCCAGATAATCATCGCAAGGATATTGCATGATAAATGCAAGGAGATATTCAAAAAGAAATCTAAATCGACGTTCAATTCTTACAGACATAAAAAAATATAAGAAAATCCAACTCAATAGTTGGATCATAACTCACAGAAAAGAAAGTGAAAAGGTATGCGCAAATGGATGGTGCTAGGTGCAAAAAGAAAAATCCTACCATCGTTGCAGATTTCAGCACTTCACGAAATTTCTACAATATAATTTGAGTTCTAGAACCATTACTGGCAAAAAGAATCACAATCCAAGTTTGAGAATATTTTTCAATTCTCTTTTTCTCGTTTTTCAGCTGTACTATTTGTCTTTTTTGTAGTATTAGAGCAGAATAAATTATGTATGCCAAAAAGACTTTCTTAATATAAAATGGATTCAAGATCCATGACTGTCAAAAACTGATCCTGAATTTTATATCAGTAAGAAAAAGTGAAAATTACATTTCGTTTTTCTTCCTTCAAGAAACTTTACCAAAAGGGATATATATATATTTTATTTATTCAAATATTTTCACGAGATATTCTATGATATACCAGAATAGAAGTCTAAAAGGATCTTTTTTACAAACACAGTGCTAGAGTGCTAGCGCTGAGATGCTCGACCATAACTTAAAAAGAAGTGAAAAAAAATATTGCAGTGGAAATAAAGTTAAGTAAAAGGAAATTTCTCAATTTTTACAAATTTCGATACCTTACACAGAAAGTTCTACTCAACTTCTACTATATAATCTGATTTCTAGAACCATTGCTGACAAAAATAACCACAATCCGAGCTTGAGAATTTGAGATTGAGCTTGAGCTTTTCAATTCCTCTTTTTCTCGTTCTTCGGCTGCAGTATTTGTCTTTAGATCAGAATAAATTTTGTATACCAAAAATGCTTTTCTTGATATAAAATAGATTCCAAGACACATGACAGTCAAACCTGATCTTGAATTTTATATCAATAAAAAAAGTGTAAATTATATTTCTTCCTTCATAAAATTTCACACATTTCTTTCTTACTTCAAGAAATTTTACCAAAAGGGATGTATAATTTTATAAGATATTCTATGATATACCAGAATTTAAATCTAAAAGATGGTTTTTACAGACAAAATGTTAGAATGTAGCACTCATATATTTGACCGTGACTAAAGAAAAAGTGAAAAAAAAATATTGCAAATGGAAACAAAGCTAAATAAAGGGAAATTTTTCTATCTTTTTGCAAATTTCGACACCTTAGACAGCAGGTTCTACTCAACTGCTACTGTATAATCAGAGTCGTAGAACCATTACTGACAAAACAAAATCACAATCCGAGCTTGAGAATTTGAGCTTGATCTTTTCAATTCCTCTTCTTCTCGTTCTTCGGCTGCAGTATTTATTTTTAGAGCTTAATAAATTATGTATTATGTATGCCAAAAAAGACATACTTAATATAAAATAGATTCCAAGATCCATGACAGTCAAAAATTGAATTTTACATCAATAAAAAAGTGCAAATTGTATTTTTGCTTTCTTTATGAAATTTTACCAAAAGGGATTTATTTGTTTTTTTTATTTATTCAAATATTTTCCCGAGATATTCTATGATATACCAGAATGGCAGTTTAAAAGATGTTTCTTACAAAGTGTTAGAAGACAAATATTCAATAAGGCAAAGCCTTCATAGAAGGAAAAAAATTCTCAGACATTCGACCATAACTTAAAAAGAAGTGAAAAAAAAAGTGCAAATGGAAATAAATCTAAATAAAGGAAAATTTTCTATCTTTACAAATTTCGACACATTAGACAGACACCATACTCAACTTCTACTGTATAACCTGGATTCTAGAACCATTACTGACAAAAAGGATCACAATCCGAGTTTGAGAATATCAGTCAAAACTGATCTTTTATTTTATATCAATAAAAAAAATGAAAATTATATTTCTTTCTTCCTTCATAAAATTTCACAAAAAGAGATTTATTTGTTTTTATTTATCCAAATAATTTCATAAAATATTTTATGATATATCGGAATAGAAATATAAAAAGATGCTTTTACATACAAAGTGTTAGAATTCACCAATCAAAATATTCGACCATGACTTAAAAGAAGAAAAAAATATTGCAAATAGAAACAAAGCTAAACAAAAGGAAATTTTTCTATCTCTACAAATTTCGACACCTTAGACAGAAAGGTTCTACTCAACTTCTACTGTATAATCTGAGTTCTGGAACCATTACTGACAGGAAATCAAAACCTGAATTTTACTTTTTTTTTTCCTTTAACTTTTCGACAGTCCTTTTATTTTTAGACCAGAATATGTATGTTTAAAAAAAAAAAGCTCTCTTGATGTACAGGGTTTTTGGCGAACTATTCTTTTAAATCTAGAAGACTTCTTGGTTGTCGAAATATATAACTTTTTCTATCATCATATCAGAAAACTGTTTTTTTTTTTACATCCTTCTTTCTCGAAGGAAAAAAATGTAATGTTTTTCACCTAAAAATATTATTCTCGAGAGTGACATGGAATATTGACGACAGAATGGAGTAAAAATGAGAAGGATAAAGAAAATCAGATGTGCTGGAGAAAATAGCATCTGTCAAGATGTTGAATATATTTTATTCAGAAAGTTATTTAAACTAAACTTTAGGTATGTTAAAGAAAAAGTTTGAAAAATACTCTTAGGGTAGGCTCCTCCTAGATGTGAAACTCAATATTTTAAGTTCTTTGATTTAAAATTGAGCTAGCAGTAAAAATACAATGTCTAGATTTTTATAAAAATAAATTTGATTTTTTTTTTTTGAGAATTCTGTTATGAAAATAAAACCTTTGAGTCGTTTTTATCAATTTATAAATATTTTGCATAAAACATTTAAATATAGTCTGTACCAAAAATGTATATAAAGTTTGACACTAAAATAAAATTATTTAATTTTTTTTTCTTAACTAAATCATTAATGGAAAATAACCTTTTAGTTTTATTATCTTCCTTATTTAGTTCTTTTTCTTTATAAAGTTTTTTCTTTTTTTGCAAAAACCATATACGGAAAAGAATAAAATAAAAAATATAATATAAGTTATTTTTATATGTTTCTTCATACATTAAAATGTCTTGTATAATGTTAAAAATAAATTAAATATACAAAAAAAATGAATAAATTTTTTAAAAGTTTAAATAATCTTAATTTTATTGAAACTACTAAAAAACATGAAGTCCAAAAATAACCCAACATCATTTATGTATACATAAATGCATTATGTGTAGAATAACATTTTCATATTTTATACATACATTAAGAATAACATAATTTTTACGTTAATTTTCCTCAGTATTTATGAAACTGTAAAGAAATATTTTTCAAATATTTTATTTAGAATTTTAAGCGGAGTGTTGTTTTGAAAATATATAAATAATTTATAATTCCTTTCTTTAGCTGTATAGAAATATGATTTTTAGGAAATTCCTAAGCTTGACAAAAACGTAATAATTGCAGAAACATAACAAAATACTAATGTTGTTTAATTTATGAGTGTCAAAAACAATAAGCAAAATTAAAATTTTTTTTTTAAATCAATGTTAATGCAAATTCCTAGGAGGTGCGAAGAGTGTGAATTAATGTAGAAAAATTGAACCTCACACAAGCAGCACAACAAGCTTGTATAAATATAAATTTCGTGTTTAAAGAAATAAAATGAATACAAATATGAAATTCAGTTTTCATCTTTATTTCTGAAAGATAATAATAAAAAAATATCCTATCTTTACAAAATAAAAATAGAAACGTCTGACATCTATTTTAAAGGCTTTTTAAATTTAATATGCAAATATCGTTAGAAAATAAAAGTATTTCATTGTGTTTTGCTAAAATACCTTTTTTAAAAATAGAATCTGAAATATATATAGAAGACAAATAAGCAGCGTAAATTAAACAAATCAAATGAGAAATTTACAACAAATAAAGATAAATTTAAAAATAACTTTTAATAATTCAATGGCTGTTCAGATAATGAACATTTTCATTTCATAAAGAGAATTTTATATTTATTTTGTTTATCAGCTGTAGAGTTAAATTGATTCGCAGGAAAAAAAAAAAAGTATACAAATGAAATAAATGGGTTGAAATATTGAATTTTTATATCTATTGCTTTCAAATTTGAGGTAGGCGTTATTTACTTAGACTGTCAAAGGAAAGTTCACAGAAAAAAAAATAAAACAATTAGAGAGCAGTATGTTTTACAGCAGTCATTGCATAATTCTAATTTAAAGATTTATTGTTTTATTGTTTATGATTTTATACAAATGTGCTCTAAAAATAATTGACTGCAAAGAAAAAAAAAAATATTTAATAGCAGTGTTTTTAACCCAGTCGTCAGTAAAGAACAAAAATTCAATACATTAATTGGGTTTTCATTGATTTTCAGATAAATGGAGCATTTCCTTGTTTTGTAAATGTAAATTCCAATACTATTATCGTATTTGTACTTCGGCCATGTATAGAAATAATATATTTTTTTTTTATAAAAATAGCTTTCAAAATGCTTCCTCAAGAAAGACCATGAAAGAACCTATATATGGAATTTCAATGGAAAATATCATGAACGAATAATTCTTTTAGATAATGGAAAATGGTTGTATGAATTCAGGTTATAAATTTGAAAATAATTAAAAATTACTTTTGTTCTGTGTGGAAATAATATTTTTTTAATAAAAAACAACTATCAAATTGCAATCTCAAGAAGGTCCACGAAAGAACCTATATATGGAATGTCCAATGGAAAATAGAAAGTTTTTTTATATTCTGTTCTATACAAGGCATTAATTTTTTTGTAAACTTTCTATCTTTAATGTTATTTATTTATTATTATTATTATCATTTTAAATTTCCACTACGCATTGAAAATATTTTTCTTTGAAGAATCTCCGTGGTCCTTACTTGTCAAAAGGGTCAGTAGAAAGAAAAAACCAGTTAAGAACAGTTGTACTGTTGACAAAGCTAGAAATACACTCATGTCCATAAATTAAGGATAATTCAGAATCACACAGAAATTGAACTCTAAAATGAAAATTTCACCTGTAGAATTATCACACACATCTTAAAGAAGAATATGCAAATTACAGGAAACCACCAGATGGCGCGGATAGTACGTCACAATGACGAGTATAAGAGAGGGGTATATAAGGAATGGTGGCAAAGAAGTAAAATTGTTCACAAGCGCTTTAAAAGCTTTTCAGTGTAATAACCGCATAGTTATGGCACAAAGGTAGCATTTGGAGGATTTTTTTACGTGGTAGAATTATCGGACGACTGGAATGTGGACGTACCCAGCTGGAAGTATCCGAGGAACTTGGAATCGCCCAGAGTGTCATCTCCAGGCTTTGGCAACTATTCCAAGATGATGGTAATGTGAGTAGATGTTACAGCACAGGTCGCCCCCGAGTTACAACGCCGAATGAGTACCGGTATTTAGCAGTTACTGCCAAAAGAAACAGACGGAGCACAGCATTAGACCTGTCTCAACAGCTCTCTTCGACTACCGGTACGACAGTTTCAAGGCAGACCGTGTACAGACGCTTAGGGCGCATTGGACTATATGCTCTAGGCCGGTCAGATGTGTTCCACTTACGGCAACTCACTGCCGCCTGCGATTAACCTGGAGTAGAGCATGCACTGTGGACACCGCAACAGTGGTCTTGTGTGATGTATGTGCCTGTATTGCATCGTCCGGGAGACATACTCCATATTAACCATCATAGTAACTATGTTATACTGTTTTTTGTAAATAGGTTCTTTTTTGAAATTTGCTCCAGGGAGTAAAAATCGCAGTTTTTATTAATTATGTCAAACATATAGCATCTTTTTTGCTCTTTACCTTTTGTTTAATAAATAGACTTTACAAATAAGTCAAATTTGTTTTGCTTCTGTCTCTTTCTTTGCCTGAACTTCATCATCCTTAACTTATGGACATGAGTGTAGTATAGTCCTACACGTCAGTTTTGATGTTTATAATATCTTTTTGATAATTTGGCAGACATTTAAAAATAAATTAGATGTTTACGGCGTTTAATGCAATTTAATGTGATGATTAAAGAAATTTAGATATGTATGCATGTATTTTTTTTATTTATCTTTCAGTTTAACGAAATCAGTTTTAGTCTATACTTGAAATAAACTGTTAATAGCGTTGAAAAGTTTTTAAAATCATAACGTATAGAAGCTGAAACACTGCAAAATCTGTGTAATAATTTCCTAAATGTAATTTGAGTTAACATTGTTGTGTAGGGACTTTTGTCTCCAATTTTTAATTTTATATTTTTATGTGTTTATAATCAACAATATATGATTAATATACCCAACTGACACTTTTCGTATTGAAGCATTTCATATTGTTTTATTTTAAGAGAAAGATACATGGAAAATTTATATATTCCCTCTATGTGTAACTATAATTACACAGTGACCACTAAAAATGTGTTATATTTTTAAAAACTCACTGTAGACATATTAAGTAAAATTAGTAAAAAGTCATTCTATTTTCAATTCAAAGAAGTCTCTACTCATAATCATGCAACTTTATTAGTTATTATTAATATTTATTACGCTTCAAATTATTAAAAAATATATTGTATTACTAGGCATTCATTTATTATTGTTCTTCACAAATTAGTTTTTAAAATTAGTAAAGGAATTTGATAAACGTGGTTAAAACAAAATGCAATTGTGCAATATTATCTCCTATTTTGACACAAGATAGCCAGTTAAAATCTGGCCACAAATAAAAGGGATTTTACAAATTTGCTTTCAGATTTTAATTGAGGAAATTGGTTAGACAAAAACAATACTCACAGATACAGTTGTAGCTGCATACGACATTCTTCGCCCACGCATCAGAAGGGCTTGATGCCATTTTTTGCGAACCAAAGCAATTACCTTAAGGAAAATATAATGATAATTTAGGATTGATGTTGTGAAAAAATCTTGTAGAAGACTTAACTATTAAATTTTGATCATTTGTGTGTATTCATTATGTTGCATACATGTCATTTGTAGGTAAACATTAATGGCATGTTCATTAATACAAAAATTTTTTTAAAAATAATTATTTGATTTCATTTTTTAATTATGGGAAAAACCAGTTGGCAGTAAATGAAAGAGAGAAACTTAATTTTCAACAGAATTTCAGAAGAACCAAACCAGAATTGAAATTCAATCGCATATCTGTCAACTTTGGACAAATGAAATCTGGGGAACTTTTGGTAAAGGGAATTTTATGTTAAAAAGGGATTTTACAAAACAAGAAAGTCTATACTACAAAAAAAAAAAAAAAAAAAAAAAAAAAAAAAACATTATAAGGAATAAAATTAAAAGTAAAAAAATTGCTTTGGGACTTAATAATAGAAATAATTGCATTTCTTTGAATGAGGATAATTTAAAACAGACGCAGTTTCTCAAATAAAATTCTTGATAAATAATTAAAATACATCTTTTGTTCTTTTACTTTTTTTTTCTTGAATAAATGAAATATATGAATATGTTTACCATAACTGTTATGCTTTGATACGCAGAATGAATAGCTATGGATCCGAAACAAAACCCACGTTAATGAAGGAGTGAATTTGAGAAGGCATTTATTTCGGTTTCTAGGCGTGATAACTATTTCTACCTCACATGAATCATTGATTAAATTTAGAATTTTTTTTCTAATGATGTAAATCGTTATCTATCATTTTATGGACGTGATGCTAGGTTTTGAGATGATATATTTTCACGCTTACATATCACTTTTTATTTTTTTTTTTCATTTGTGATATATAGATTCTTTTAGTGTTTCATTGTTAGGGATTATTTTTGGAATTCTTCCTATAAGAAAATATAATAATATCGGGAAATTCCTTTTTAAGGAAATTTCCCGATTTTTGATAAAATTAGGGAGATTTATATACAATTAAGGAGATGGGGAAAAATGTACGAATCTCCGGAATAAATCGGGATAGTTTTCAGGTATGCAATCGACGCAAAGGAAAAAAAAAAATGTGTTTATTTTATGAATTAAAGGAGTAAATCTAAGCCACATTTGAATAATAAAAGAATATAAATCTTAAAGTCAAGAAGATTTAAATTTTGAAAGAAACACAGCGTGATAAATTGCAAATAAACATTTATTATCATTATTATTGAGTAACACTTACCTCTCCATTGAAGAAACAAAAAAGAAGAGCCACACTGAGTCCCTTTAAAAAGACAAAAATTCATTAATGGTTTCTTAAAAGCAACAAAAATATTTGCCTACAAAAGAAAAAAAAACATCCGTAAAAAAGGATTAATTCCTTTAAAATAAAAAAAAAAAGATTTACTTCTGTTTCCAAAACGTCTTATATTAATTGAAGTTAAAGCCCATTGTAGAAGACAAATTCATTTAAATTCTTTGAAATAACAGTTTTAAATTAATTTGCGATGTAACACATAAATTAACTCTATCTTAAGCCTGTATAAAATTCGTTAGATTGAAAAATAATTTGTGAATATATTGTAGTATAAGATTAAAAAAAAAACACATTTAAAGGTTTAAGTCAATTTCGACTTATCCCTTCTTTTGGACTTATTTTATTTTATTTTTTGGAGCTTAAAGAAATTCGTTAATTTATTTAGTTAATTAACCTTAAAGGATTAATTTAATTAGAGGCAGAGGATTTTAGAAATTAAGACACGTGAAAAACAACTGGAAGAATAATATGAAATTTGGCAACGAAAGCATAGAAAAATTAAGATGAAACATAAAATAATTCTTAAAATAGATTCTTGACTTAAATATACAATATTTATTTTACGCATATATACAATATTGATGTAAATTGAGTATAAGAGAAAGGCTTCAAAACTAGTATCAATTTTGCTACACACAAATATTTGTATTAAACCTTTTGTTTAAAGAACGTTATTTTAATTAGAACATCGAATAGCTTTATTAAAAATCTTATCGCCCAAAATTCATTATTTGTATGCTAATATTAGAAGTTTTAACTACACAAAAAATATGAATAAATGTGTCCACAATGGATTTTAACACATTATACACATTTAGATAATTTTTTATCTTCTTCTTTAAACTTGTTCTTAGGTATAATGTTTTTAATTCCTGGTATTTCTGAGTTCTTGTAAAAATTAATTGTTGATTATTTAAAAAGAATTTAAATTTAAATTTATTTATAAAATAATTATGAAGCTGCTTTAATATTTCCAATTGCCAGATATTCACAGCTGAAAATTGTTTTTAAATTTAATATCTAAAGTGCATATACTAGCATCAAATACAGAGTTTTTTTTGAAGAACTTTTATATCATGAATAATTAAAACAAGTGTAACATACACTTTTAATTCCAACATTTTAGGAAAAAATAGTTATTTTTGGTAAACATAAAGTTTCTTGATTTTTATTGTGCAATATTATAGAATACTTCAATTTAAAGATGTAATGCAAGGATGCAATGTAATTTAATATCAGGAACTTTATTTTCAAAATTAAGAATAAAAACGATCAAACGATAAAACGTTTGGTTTGCCGTTCTGTCATTTTTTTGCACACTTCAGGTTAATTAATCCGGAATCAACAATTCAATGTAGATACGAATCACATCAACATTCATGCTACAGTCAGAATTTGAACCTAAAGCCTGTGGTACCAAAGGCCAGAGCGCTAGTCATTTGGCCATCAGGTCACCATTCATTAAATGAAACATTTACTCATGACACTGATAAATAAATAAAGGACTGCGTGTGTTAGAAAGATGAATTCATTTATTTTTTATACCTCCTTTACATTTAAAAAGAACACTATGAATGACGTAAATGACAAAACGAAATTTCCATAATTTTAGAATCAACTGTGGGGTAGTGTTACTTTTTGCGTCCGTAGCCTATCTTCAAGATACACGTGCCCCTTGGGTAGTGCTAAATGAGTAACAGCGGCATAGCCTTTGCTTATGGCAAAAGATTAACTGTCTCTGTATTGCCAGCTGCATTAGAACAACAGCAATAGAATCAACTGTACATATAATTTTAATGAATAATAAAAAAAAAAAAGTTATCCATTAAATTTGTAATTGATTGTTATAGCTCTTGAATTTTTAGAAGTATACTTTTTATTTTAAAAAAAATAAATTCTGAATAAAAAAATTATATTCTGAAAATTGTAGTACATTATAAGAATTTTATGATTCTAAATAACTAAGGGACAGCTACATAAATGATAGTCCATTCTTATATAATAGCAAAACATTTTATGTTACTAAATATATAAACTTCAACTACTTTATCCATAAAACAAATTTATAAATTATAACTTACATTATATTATTTATAATATAGATTTTAAAAAGGTTTTTTAATATCTATAATCTCTTTAAAAAAAAAAAACCCTACAAGGATGAACGATGGTCTACTGACAGGTCTGAATTCATTCAGGAATTGTTGATTAGGAAAAATACTTTGCCAGAAAATGGATAAAGTTTACAAGCACTAAACATTTACTCAAGCACTAAAGTTAACGCTTCAATAAAATTCTCGAAGCACTCGCGAACATTCTTGGGCCAGACAACTTTATTATCGCAGCGCTGTTTCTCTGTAAACGTAAAAAAGAACAAAAATGACATTCCAAAATTTTTCCCGCCTTCTAGGGAAGTCAAACGGTAAACGTCTTTCTCGCCTGATAAAAGTATGCGATCATATCTGCCTTTCCTAAACGCTTTCTAAAACATAAAAATAAATAATCGTCTTAGTTTTATTGTTTCAGTTTTCAGATTCCTCCATTTTTTGTCTGCATAGTTAATTAGTTTATATAGCACATTTAACTTACACGATGTTGGTAATAGTTAACTTGAACGAGAAGAAAATGTCTGCTGTTTTCATGCTAAAAATTTAAGCAAAATGTTCATGTAACGTTTTTTAAATAATGTAGTTTATGAGAATGCAATTAGGTGAATTTCTGAATTACTTGTTTATAAATAATTTAATCATTATAAAGTAATTTATTGTAGATTTTTAAACATTGTTAATAATTCATATTAACATTATTAATTGAAATAAAAATATTTTAATCATTGCCAATTTTCGCTTTTCTTATATAATAAATCAATTTTATTTACAAATGCACATTTATTGAAAACTAATGATGGTTATGGATAATAAATAAAGTAAAAAATAATAATTGGTATTTTTCTCACCTAAAAAAGAAATATAAACTGGAAGAATTTGATTAACATAAACTGGAATTAGTTATTTTTTGTTATTTTTATATAAGTATAATGAAACGAAACCTTAATATCTGAACCAATTGCTTCTTGTTTCAGATAAATATTTAATGTTCTTAAACTTTGAATAAAGTACCTTGGATAAATTTTATTAAATGCATAAACAATTTCAAAAATAAAAATAAATGCTTGATAGGAAATTAAAATAATTTCAATTCTCAGCAAAACACAAAACCTTCACTTCAAAATCTATAACAGTTATATTCGGGAATCTGTACCAAAAAAATTCAGTTGTAAAAACCTACTATAGTTGCTTCCATTATGTTCTATAGTTAACTTAATGTTCAATAAAACTTGTTATTATTAAAAATAATATCAATATATAAATATTTATTGTTTCAATTTTTAATGCATAATTTATTCCTGAAACAGTAATATATACTTAATTAAAAATTGCAATTAATAGGCTTAAATCTTAACCCACTTGTTCGACAGCAACATCTAGACCAAGTCCATGGACCCGTGATCATGACAAAAGGTAAAAAAATGCAGCTTCTTTATGTCCTTGACCTTACGGCATAAAGACACGGGGCACCCAAATGGAGAAGTCTGAATTTACCCCACCAGGTTATACCCCTGGACACTGGGTACCCATTTTAGTTGTCTTTTACGGTATGCATGGGCTACAGTGGGGCTATTCTAACCCGGATCCACAAGGGAAGGTTTAAATCTAGACTTCCTATATGCTTCGGAATAGGTAATAATAAAAATACCGATAGTAAATGTCCACGAACAAAGTAATTTCATGATGTATATTCAATACTTTCAATTAAATTATTCAAATTGACTTTCATCTCATAATATCAATACATATTTTTAAAGGATATATATCCTTATTGTTTAATTGAAATAAAAATAAACTGGACAATCAAAGTACGGCACCATTTAGATGAACACTTAAAAACTCAATTTAACGTGCGAATTCAAAATTCAAAAATCGACATCAAGAGCGATAATCCAATTTATTTCAAACAGCTGATATTGAGTTCTAATTAAATTTTTGCGATAGATCTTTTGGTTCTCAAAGTGGGCGATATCTCCCCTACAGTTCAGTGGAACTAATGCACTTACGCTTAATGAGTGAATGCTAATGTTTAACGAGCGAATTCAAAATTCAAAAATCGACATCTAATGTGATAATCCAATTTGCTGCAAACATCTCAAATTCAGTTCTAATCAAACTTTGAGATAAATCTTTTGGTATGTTGCTTTAAATCATTTGGTTCCCAAAGTGGACGGTATCATTTCCTAGACAGCAGTGGAGCTATATCAAGGCGGGTGACAGTGGCATCGGAGAAAACATTATTTTTAAATGCATTTAATAAAACGTGAATATATAGCTCGGTCACAAATTTGCCTAAAAACAGGAAACCACATTAAAATCACGTAATAATATTTCAGACAAACAATTGAGCAAAGATTAATTTATTGATAGCAGGGCACCACATTTATCCTTCTCATTGGGATCATTTTTGAGGTTATTTATAGCTTTATTTTCTGATTATCCTTCGCTATCTGAAGTGTGTGCAATACCAATGTTATCATTTTCCATTGTTATAAATATTTTTATAATTTCAAGCTTTTAAATGTTACATTTATATTATGTTTTAAAACATAGTAGGTATATCAACACATAAAACAACATAATTTTTGTACTCTAGTTTCATATTTGTTAGTTTAAACTTCCAGAGGGGCGCTGAATAAATATTTTTCTTTAAAAGAGAGCAGTTATAAAAAATACTTTAAACCATTTTAAAAAGAGAAATGATTTCGTAAAATAATTTATTGTCACACTAAGAAAATTAAATTTCCCATATATGCAGTACAGAATAAACATATGAACCATTAATCATTAATTTCGATTCATACCCAGATTTCTGCATGTTCACTTTCTTCTCCTTTACTCATTCGTCCTCGCATACAAACCCATTTGTAGTACCATCAACAACCCAATTCAATTTACCACATAAGTACCACCGCATTATACAGTAAACGATTCGCCCAACAAATACGAGTGTCAGAGGCGCGTTCCCCAACTCCATTAGGTTGATAATGCCTTACCTGGAATGAAGTGACAATGGCAGAGACCGTCTCATAGATTGCCTCTCCGGGAGATCTTGGAACAGGTCGGAAGGGGGTGACCACGTAATGGAGTCCGAGAAGAGGAATCAGGATCAGGGTGGCCCGCACCGCTTTCCTAAAAGAGACACGGGGGGATTCATTAAAGTGATCTTGTGTGATAATATACTACAGTAGAGATTGTTAGCGATCGAGTAATTCAGTATGCACTGGTTTAATTGAGGCGTTTAAGGATAATTACAGACACTTTCTTGCACAATGGTGCAGATTTCAGATTTAGTCTGTATGCTGGGTGGAAAATGTTTATTTAAAAAAACACTTTACAGAAGAACATGAATCATTAATTATATTATGCAATTGTTAACTTTTAAATGAAAATTTATGTTAATGGTTTCCAACATACTATAAATATTACCTTAATGGTTTCTTTTAAAGTGAGGTTGTGTGATAATATACATTAGAGATTGTTAGCGATCGAGTAATTCATTCATTCAGTATGCACTGGTTTAATTCAGGCGTTTTAAGGATAATTACAGACACTTTCTTAAACAATGGTGCAGAATTAATTTAGTCTATAGGCAGAGAGGAAAATGTTTATTAAAAAATACTTTAGAAAAAAATGAATCACTAATTATATTATGTAATTGTTAACTTTAAAATGAAAATTTATATTCATGGCTTCCAACATACTATAAATATTACCTTAGTGGTTTCTTTTAAAGTGAGGTTGTGTGATAATATACTACAGTAGAGATTGTTAGAGATCGAGTCATTCATTCAGTATGCAATGATTTAATTGAGGCGTTTTAAGGATAATTACAGACACTTTCTTACACAATGGTACAGAATTCATATAGTCTATATGCCGGGTGGAAAATGTTTATTTAAAAAAAAAATTACAGAAGAAAATGAATCGCTAATTATATTATGCAACTGTTCAATTTAAAATGAAAATTTATATTAATGGCTTCCACATATAACATAAATATTACTTTAATAGTTATTTTAAATAATCCTCATTTTCTTTTTTAATTTTATTTATATTTTAGATTAATAATAAGTAGTAAATTTTATCTCTTTTCTGATTTCTTGTTGTTCATTTTCATATCATTTATTATAATGGCAATTAATAAAATTGTTGTTTCTTATCCCACTTGGTCGACTGCAACATCTAGACCAAATTCATGAATCTTAAACAGACGCGCCATGATAAAGGGTAAAAAATGCAGTTTCTTTTTTTTTTGTCCTTGACCTTGCGGCACAAAGACATAGGGTAAGAAGTTTCCAAAGAAAGAAGTTTGACTTTACCAGTCAGACTTCGTTATCGCCGGGCACTGGTATTCAATTTAGTGGCCTTTTACGACGTGCATGGACTACAGTGGGTCTATTCTAACCAGGACCCATATGAGATATTAATGAAATTTTAATTAGATATGACTATACTATATTGAAGGATCCAATAAAAAAGTTGCATGACGAACTCCAAAATATATAATACAAATAAAATTTTCAAGTTATGAAAAATATTCAAAAAACTCAATAGATGAAAATCGAAAAATTATCAAATGAACGTTGATTTATATATTTAAAAAATACAGAAGAAAACAAGTATTAATAAAAGAAATTAGCATTCAATAAGTTCCATGAAGAATATAATAAATAATTTGAACTTTATTAAATTACATTAATATTCCCAAAAATAATTGAAACATTCAATTTCGATAAATGTTATGACAAGATCGAATATTTAATACGATTATGTAAGTCACGTACTGGTTATTGAATATTTATTTGTCAATAAGAGTGGATGTTATTCAAATATATAAACTGAGCATTAAAAACATTTGATTTGTGAGTATGAGAAGACAAAATAAGTTTACAAATACAAAACTTGAATACAAATTCATAATCCAATAAGACTTTTCTATATCAAGATAAAAATATTTAGTTTCTGAATATTTCAGCATTGTAGATTATCAGTACATAGGAACAATACTTCGATTTCAAATAACAGAATTATAATAATAATATAATATATTGGATAACAGTTATAGTTATAAGTCAGGACATGTTCACTTCTGACTTGTTTCCGCCGAATCAATAAGAGAAAAAAACGAAAGAAATCAATTTTCCTTGATGTAGGATATTGAAATATGCTCTTTTATTTTCCCAATAAGATTTTATCATAAGTTTATATTAAATAAATATAAAATAATATTAATATGCTCAGTTTTACCAAGATATTATTAATACCTCAAGGCTTACAAAAGTATTTGTCAATTTTTGTTAAAAAGATGATGCATTGCCGTTTGGAGAATGTGCATTAAATCTAGTGGACGAAATCAACTTTTAAAAAGAATTTCATTAAAAATCTAAATAAATAAAACATTTTTATCATAAGATAGCATGTACATAAAATACATTTTTTATAATAAAAGCATTTATATTACAAAAAGGATCTGGTTGAGTATTAGATTGAAAAAAAAAAAATGAAATTGTTTTATTTCCAAATTGTATTTTAAATCTTTTAATTAACTGATATTTGAATTAAGATACGAATGAAATATCAGGCAATTTTAATTAAAAACCCTTTCGCAATTAGAAACGGTTTATAAGTTACAATACGCAAAATCTTTTTATGATTTTTTTTATTTCATTTATAAATTTAACTTTCCGTTTTAGTTTGCTTTTTTTTTAGTAGAAATCAGTTGAAAAACATCATAACTGCAGAACAATGGTCTAAAAAGTATAGTCACATAAATTTCACTAATGCTTTCTTTAAATGTCCTATTCAGTTCTAAAGTTAGTAATTGTTTGTATTTCTATCTAATAAAAAAGAACTGATATTTATTATGATTATTGTTATGTCATTGTGCTGAGTTGAATCGAAAAAACACCTGGTTTGATGCCACGAGTTGGATTCATAATGTATACAGACTGTTTTAATCCATGGGCTATAATGAGATGTTGATAAATAGTTACTTGTTTTCCACGAATGACTAATCATGTAAAAAAAAAATATATATTTTGAAGTTTATGCGTTTTGCAACGAAAGGCAGTAAATTTTTTTATTACTTCCGTCAAATATTATTAAGAACTTCTTTGTTAACATATCATTTTATAGTCTATGTATACAAAAGTTTTCACAGAATATTTGAAGATGACATTTGTTATCTGGAAAAATCATATTACTCTATGCAAATAATAAAATTCCTTGACTCTGGGTCATAAAAATCATTAATTTTAAAAGGTTTCTCGAAAGTGTTGCGTAGTTAAACACGTTCAAAAAAATAGCAGGCTTGTTTTAAAATAAAATGAATTTATAAAGCTCAGAGAGTCTTACATTTAACGACTTTTCCCACAAATTCTCTTTTGATAATTTATTTTTTATTTTATGAATGAACTTCATTATCAGGATTTTCTTCAAGGGAAAATTGACTTATAAACAAGTTTTTACATATATTTTTTTTTTGTTTTTTTGTTTTATATTGAAACGAAATAATTTTCTAGCTGATTAAAAAAAACTGTCTGAAAATAGTTTAACTATTTAAAATTCTTCAATATTATTTGTCAACAACATCAATCTATTCTTCAAGAACCTCAATTAATTCTGCAAGAACCTCAATCAATTCTGCAAGAATCTCAATCAATACTTCTGCAAGAACCTCAATCAATACTGAAGAACATCAATTATCCAAATACATGAATCTCAAATATATTTAAAACAAATCTTTTTAACATCAACATTAATTATTTAGTTTGTATTATTATCACAAATTTTCATTCAAGTTTCAACTCAGGTTTTCAACGTGGCTTTTATTAAAGTAAATTAGAACAAAATTTAAAATTCAGTCAGATTTGATATGGTTTAAATATGTATAAAACAACTTCGAGTTCGATACTTGGAAAGTATCTAACTTCAGTAAGCTATTTAAGATAATTATTGAAAAGAATTCATGATTTGTTAAAACATTATATACATATATAGATAGATAGAAAAATATATGAGAAAATTATTATATTTACAATTTTAGCACAAAAGCATTTAAACACTACATTTCTTTGATCAGAAAATAGATTTAGTCGACCTACGGAGTTGCTTTGTAACTATTCAATAAATATAATAATAATAAAGATACAATGTAACATTATGGAAATGTATTTATCAATCAAACTACAATGTTTCAAGACGATTTTGCGATAAAGCCACAAACTTCAATGAATTTGAATGAAATGAAGATGAATAAATGTAAATGTTGATAAGATGAATTATGAATTGTTGTAGATATTTTCTGTAAATGTTGGGAAATGAATTAAGTTACTATAAATGAAGTAAACACCACAAAGCTGCTTTGTTAATATAAATTCTCATTAAAATTAAATGTATTGAAGTCATTCAAAAATTAATATTTATTTCTGGAGCAAATATTTGGCGTTGTATTATGCAATACTTATTTGAAAACTGCTTTATTTAATATTATATATATGTCAGTCTATAAGAATGATAATTCTCATCAGTATTTTACACTCGTCGATGACTTCAAAACTGAAGATATTCAGTTTAATTATGCAGTTTTTCTGCCTTCATTCAGAGTTTAAATATATTTTTATTAGTTACGGAATAGTTAATAATGATAAATAGTAATTTTTAAATAATTTTAATATATCAAATAAAAAAAAACCTAATTTAAAATGAAATCGTTTATTATTTATTTTTAAACAGTGTCTTACAATTGTGGCATATTATTTATTATGCAAATCAGATACAATATAAAAAAATTAATTTTAAAAATAAAATAAAAAAAAAAATTTTGATGCTTAAGTTTTAAGTAGAAAGACAAATATTTCCTGTTAATAGAAATATTCTTCACAATAGCATTTTAATGTATGAGATCTTAAAAAAAAAACTGATCGTTTTAAATAAAATATAATAATAAGAGAAATAGAGTAAACATAATAAAATTTTCCGTCTTAATTCAGAGTTTAAATATATTCTTATTAGTTACGAAATATTTAATAATAATAAATAGTAATTTTTAAATAATTTTATTATGCGTAAAATAAAAATAAATCTATTTAAAATGAAATCGTTTATTCATTTATTTTCAAACAGTGTCTTTTAAAATGGCATATTATTTATTATGCAAATCAGATGCAATATAAAAATATTTTTTTATTTTATTTTAAAGATAAAGAAAAGCAAAACATTTTGATGCCCAAGTTATAATCAGAAAGAAAAATATTTCCTGTTAATAGAAAATTTTCTAGACAATAGCATTTTAATTTATAAAAAAAAATAAAATGATCGTTTTAAATAAAATATAATCATGGAAAAACAGAGTAAACATAATAAAAGAGTTTATTACGTAAAAGTAATGCTAGTTAATCAAGACAAAGTTTACAAATGGGAAAAAGTTTTCATTATGAAAGAAGAAAGGGTATTTAAAAAAAAAGAAAGCAAATATAATTTTTTTTTTTTTTTTTTTTGAGGAAAGAAGGTATACAATTTTCTTTTTAAATTCGAGATAATGGTTTATCAACTGATGCAATTAAAACCGAAAAACGTTAATGGGCATGAAATAATTACTTAGCGTAAAATTAAAAATGATAATTTATTTTTTTGTTAATTTTGTAATCCGGAAAATATTTCAAATTGTATGACAAATGCAGCACAGAAGCTAAAATAAGATTATTTAATGATTTCTTTAAAAAGCTTAAGAATTCATTACAATTGAGTTCATGATATATTATTTATTAATGTTAATAACTGATTATTTTTCTTCAAAATTATAAAACAATTGCTAATTTTTTTTTTTATTTAGTATCAAAAATGACGAAGGCTTAGTAAAAATTTCGCAATATAATTTGCTTAGTCAACCAGTGCTTCATTTAACCAGTGGTAAAATAAACATTAAAGAAGGCACAAAAAAAATATAATTTTTAAAAATCTTTACAGAAAGCTTAAGCCTAATTTTATAGTTTCTATAATACCATTTATAATCGGCTGTTTAAAACTTTTCGATGCATTTTCAGATAATTAATATATTTAGATTATTAACGTTTTAACTCATTAACGTTTTCGGTTTTAATAGCATCAGTGATAAACCATTATCTCGAATTTAAAAAGAAAATTGTATACCTTCTTTCCTCAAAAAAAAAAAAAAAAAAAATATATTTGCTTTCTTTTCTTTAAATACCCTTTCTTCTTTCATAATGAAATCTTTTTCCCATTTGTAAACTTGTCTTGAATAACTAGCATTACTTTTACGTAATAAACTCTTTTATTATGTTTACTCTGTTTTCTATGATTATATTTTATTTAAAACGATCAGTTTTTCTATGCATTAAAATGCTATCGTCTAGAAAATTTCTATTAACAGGAAATATTTTTCTTTCTGATTATAACTTGAGCATCAAACTGTTTTTGCTTTTCTTTATTTTTTAAATTAAAAAATTTTTTTTATTTTATCTGATTTGCATAAACAGTGTATTTTAATATGTCACTTTAAAAGACACTGTTTAAAAATAAATGAATAAACGATTTCAGTTTAAAATAGATTTGTTTTTATTTTATGACTTAAATTAATATACTGCTATCTATTTTCTGTTTTCAATAAAATTAATAAATATAAAAAAAAAATGCTATCTTAGGTCTTCTTAGCAAAGTGATCGTTATTAAAAAAATTCATCAATGATAAATGGATAAATAAATATACATAAAACTACATTATCTCCATTTGGAACTCTATTTTGCTAAATGTCTTTGATCCCAAGTTAACTATTATGATACAAAATGTTTATACATTATATTATCTATACTAAAAATGAGTTGAAGAATTTTGTTTTACATTTTCAATGTATTTTTCAAATAATTAATATATTTAGATTTAATAAATTGTTATTTTCTGTTTTTAAATAAAATTAATAAATAAAAAAATTATTATCTTAGGTCTCCTTAGTAAAGTGATTGTTATTAAAAAATTCATCAATGATAAGAAAATATGCACAAAACTACATTATCTCCATATGGAACTCTATTTTTTGATAAATGTCCTTGATCCCAAGTTAATTATTATGATACAAAATGATAACGGTTGACTGAAAAGTTCCTAGGCTGACACATAGATGGCCCTACTAGTATTAAATCCATATGATTTTTAGTTAGTCCTAACCTTCAAAAGACACGTGTATAAATTTGACAACTGTTGCACTATTAGTATGCGAGTTTTAGCATATTTAGTGAAGTTGTAGCATTTTTAGTGTTCATCACGTGCAGTCCACTCGGCTGACTGTCGATTGGACTCCGGTGTGAAGTGATGGAGCCATGTGTCATCCATTGTCACATATCGACGCAAAAATTCGGGTTTATTACGATTGAACAGATTCAAACACTGCTTAGAATCATCAATTCGTTGTTGTTTTTGGTCGATTGTGAGCTCTGCGCGGCACCCACTTTGAACAAGCTTTCGCATATCCAAATATTCATTCACGATATGTCCAACACGTTCCTTTGATATCTTTAGGGTCTCAGCTATCTCAATCAACTTCACTTTACGGTTATCGAAATTATTTTGTGGACTTTTTTTGATGTTTTCGTCGGTAACAGCCTCTTTGGGGCATCCACTGCATGCATCATCCTCGGTGCTCATTTCGCCTCGTTTAAATTTAGCAAACCACTTCTCTACGGTTGATTTTCCTGGTGCAAAGTCGAATAATGTTTATCAAGCAAAGCCTTGGCTTCAATAGTATTTTTTTCGCCAAAAAAGCAATGCCTTATTAACACACGAAATTCCTTTTCATCCATTTTTTCAAACTAACAAAAGTTGCTTCACTAAAAATGCTATCTCACATATTAATACTGCAACAGCTGTCAAATTTATACATGTGTCTTTTGAAGGTTAGGGCTAACTAAAAATCCTATGGATTGAATACTAGTAGCGCCATCTATTTGTCAGCCTATGAACATGTCAGCTCAACTGCTATATATATATATATAAAAATGAATTGAAGGATTTGTTTTACATATATCATGGCAATTCTTATTAAAATAGAGTGACTTACTATGCAGAACAAGCAATTTTTTGTTTTGCAATTATTGTTATTTTAGTTTTAAAGAAGATTAATAAAAAAAAATCTAATACAATGTCTTATAAAAAGTAAAGTTTATTACATTTAAATATTTTCCTCTAAATCTCTAAAAAACTCCATTATTCCTAAATTAATGGGAAAAAATGCTACTTCATTAGTTCAAAAACCTCCATTTTGATTGCTTGCATAATTGAATTTGCTATCTTTCTTCATGGCCTGCATACCAGCGGACATCAAAGATTATCATCATCTACATAATATCGCGATTACAGCATGCTTAAGATTTTCTTCGAAATTGTTTTTCTAATGTATTTAGATTTATTTGAATATAATTAAAAACTATTAAACAGTAACATATGAACTTAGTTGCATATTTGAAATATTTAAATTTTCATTTGTTCCTTTTTAAATTCACAGAGAAAATATTGTGGTAACTAAAAACTAAATGATTCAAATTAGAATCCTATGCAAAGCTATATTGTTTGATAAATATCTTCGCTCTTTTAAATGGTTGACTATCATTGCTTATACAAATCACATAGATTAAATCAATCTTTTCCCATATTTTTTTTTTTTCTTGCAATCGAAGGGTAAATGCAATCCAAGTACTTACGATTAGGCAATGTGAATTATTGGTGCTTTTCGTCTTGTTTGCTTTTATGATATGATTATGACTTCTCATAAAATATTTCTAACATGTCCACATGCATATATCTACCATAAAAACTGAAAGCATTTTATGAAATTTTTCTAATGATAAGGTTTGTTAACGCCAGCGATAAATCTGACGAACGATGGATGATTATTCAATTCCTTCCATTAGTTCACTCTCTCCCTATATATATCTTGTTCAAAATTTTCAATCGTTCATAAAATGCTTTTTATTCATCCACTCAAGTTCAAATACATTTTTTTTAACTTGTAGTGGAAGGCACTTGATGTTAATACAGTTTTTCAAAATATTAATTCAGTAATTAAATTTAATCAATTATTTTTAGTTTTTTTTTCAGATTTGAGTTGTATATATCTATCAATAGATGGCGCCAGATAAACTTTAAAAAAATGAATGAAAATTATTTGATGTTAATACAGTTTTTTCAAATATTATATTACTTGTTTTATGGAGTAATTAAATTTAATCAATTAATTTTAGTTTTTTCAGATTTGAGTTGTATATATCTATCAATAGATGGCGCCAGATAAACTTTAAAAAAATGAATGAAAAACTTATTTATTTGAAGGACTTCCGGTAATATACAAAAAAAAAGTTTTATGAAATTGACTTGAATTTTTTAACGATGGATGATTATTTTTATGGAAAGAATAACATTGAACCAGGTTGTATGTTCTCAATAGTATACATTTTGTTTTGAACATCTAGACCTGTTTGCAATTCAAAAGAAAGTGATCATTCATTTGAGTTTAATTGTTATGACTGGGTTAAGAAATAAGGATATTCGAAGAGTAAATGTGACAACATGTATTAGAAACTCGCATCTATTTTTAAAGTATTTCTAATACGGCCAAACACAAAAACTGAAAGCATTTTATGAAATTTTTCTAATGATAAGGTTCGTTAACGCCAGCGATAAATCTGATTAACGATGGATGATTATTTTTATGGAAAGAACAACATTGAACCAGGTTGTATGAGCTCAATAGTATACATTTTGTTTTGAACATCTAGACCTGTTTGCAATTCAAAAGAAAGTGAGGATTCATTTGAGTTTAATTGTTATGACTGGATTAAGAAATAAGGATATTCGAAGAGTAAATATGATAACATGTATTAGAAACTCGCATCTATATTTGAAGTATTTCTAATACGGCCAAACACAAAAAATGAAAGCATTTTATGAAATTTTTCTAATGATAAGGTTCGTTAACGCCAGCGATAAATCTGATTAACGATGGATGATTATTTTTATGGAAAGAACAACATTGAACCAGGTTGTATGAGCTCAATAGTATACATTTTGTTTTGAACATCTAGACCTGTTTGCAATTCAAAAGAAAGTGAGGATTCATTTGAGTTTAATTGTTATGACTGGATTAAGAAATAAGGATATTCGAAGAGTAAATGATAACATGTATTAGAAACTCGCATCTATATTTGAAGTATTTCTAATACGGCCAAACACAAAAAATGAAAGCATTTTATGAAATTTTTCTAATGATAAGGTTCGTTAACGCCAGCGATAAATCTGATTAACGATGGATGATTATTTTTATGGAAAGAACAACATTGAACCAGGTTGTATGAGCTCAATAGTATACATTTTGTTTTGAACATCTAGACCTGTTTGCAATTCAAAAGAAAGTGAGGATTCATTTGAGTTTAATTGTTATGACTGGATTAAGAAATAAGGATATTCGAAGAGTAAATATGATAACATGTATTAGAAACTCGCATCTATATTTGAAGTATTTCTAATACGGCCAAACACAAAAAATGAAAGCATTTTATGAAATTTTTCTAATGATAAGGTTCGTTAACGCCAGCGATAAATCGATTAACGGTGGATGATTATTTTTATGGAAAAAACAACATTGAACCAGATTGTTTGTGCTCAATAGTATACATTTTGTTTTGAACATCTAGACCTGTTTGCAATTCCAAAGTAAGTGAGGATTCATTTGCGTTTAATTGTTATGACTGGATTAAGAAATAAGGATATTCGAAGAGTAAATGTGATAACATGTATTAGAAACTCGCATCTATTTTTAAAGTATTTCTAATACGGCCACACACGAAAAATGAAAGCATTTTATGAAATTTTTCTAATGATAAGGTTCGTTAATGCCAGCGATAAATCTGATTAATGATGGATGATTATTTTATGAAGAAAATAACACTGAACCAGGTTGTATGAGCTCAATAGTATACATTTTGTTTTGAACATCTATACATGTTTGCAATTAAAAAAAGTGAGGATTCATTTGAGATTAATTGTTATGACTGGGTTAAGAAATAAAGATATTAGAAGATTGATTCAAGAGCAAATGTTTCTAACAACATGTATTAGAAACTCGCATCTATGCTTTGGAGTTTCATAGTTTTTCTCCTGTATCGGAAGACAATTATCCCAAAAATTCTTCTATTAACTTCCGTGACTGACTGTTCCTAATAAACCAAGTTGAACAAGAAACTTAATAGGAAGAATAAACTTAAAAACTTCAAACTTGTAATGGATTCCAAAAAATTTGAACAGATTTGAAAAATTAAAGGTTATTATTGCTATTGTTATTCGGTTATTTATCAATTAAAACATTACAGAATTGATTTTGTCTTATTTTAATCAAAAAACAATTGAGATTTAAATCGAATAATTTGGAATATTATATTCAGCAAATGTTTTATAAAACCATTATTAGACCTATTTTGGTCTACGGTTCTGAAACATGGACTTTAGTAAGATCTGACGAAGCCCATTTGGATACATTTAAGAAGATTTGGAAGACTTTTAAGGCTATTCTTGGAGTATTAGGGAAAGTGATTGTTGGAGAGACGCAGGAATTTATAAATCCTATAAAGACCCAGATATTATAAAATTAAGATCAATAGATTAAACTGGGCTGCTCATGGATTTTAGAAGGAATTATTTAAACCCTGTAAAAAGGCTCGTTTTTGGCAAAACCACAGGGAACAAAGAGGAAAAAGACGACACAAGTTGCGATGGATAGACGCAGTTCAAAAGATTTTGCTGTACTGAAGGTTAAAAATTGAAGGACCATTGTCACCCAGAGGAAAGCGTAGAACTCTCTTAAAAGGAAGGCCTTGGCCCACCCTGGTGCTATTGATGATGGTGATGATGTTCGGCAGTGATTTAATAAAATCCAGAATTTATAAAAAATCTAATGAAATAAATATTTATAATTACCACATATCAAGTTAATAAATAAAGCTAGGTTTATTGAATTTTATTACTTTTTTTTATCAAAAGACAATTTTGGAGCAGCAATTAAAAATTGTAACACTATTAATAACAAGTAATATAAAAAATTTAAAGTCAATTCCTCCTTTTTTTTTTCTTTATATAGCAGAAAGTCCTTTATAAATAATGTTCATTCATTTGCTAGTTTATCTGGCGCCATCTATTGGTATATATATACAACTTAAATGTAAAAAAACTGAAATTAATTAATTAGATTTAATTAATGAATTAATATATGAAAAACTGTATTAACATCCAGTGTCATCCACGACAAGTTCAAAAAAATGTATTTGAACATGAGTGGATGAACAAAAAGTGTTTTATTAACGATTGAAAATTTGAACAAGACATATATAGGGAGAGTGTGAGCTAAAAGAAGGAATTGAATTAAAAACTGCAAATTAAAACAAAAATGAATAAAAATATAAAAAAATAAAGAATGATAAAAATTGATAAAAATGAAGAAATTTCATAACAATAATGATCAATTATTTTAATTTTTATATAATTACAGCACGTATTTAGTATAATAAAGTTTATCAGTCATAAAGAAAAACCAATGATTTAACTGAGTTTCCAGTATGCAGATCCTTTCTTGTTTGTTTAGGAGGAGTGTGCTTTCAACCCTTATCATTTTATTACCAGTCATATAACGCAAAAGATCAATCGATTATTCTTCCTAAATCAACAACCGGCTGTCTACCACTGTGATCGATGGATCAATACCTGCACAAGTTGTGTCGACGTGCTTCAAATTTTTGGCTTATATGAAACTCCGGAATGGTACGGATATTATTGTCTTTATAAGAGCACTAAAGTTCTATTTCAATATTTTCCCAAAGCAAAAGTTATAAAAACATAAATAATAAAACTAAACGCTTCAACAAAAGATATGGATATTGTGTATTCACGTCATATGCTTCTAAAAATTATAAAATATTGTTCGGTTTATGGAATGGAATTTTTTTTTTAAGTTTCATTTTATTATTTATTTCAGCGAAGAAGAGATTGATGAATAACTTTTACAATATATGTTTTATATAAAACTTTTAGTAAAGTTCGTGGCATTATTTAAATACCATTAATTAAAAAAACATGTAAATACATTTTAAAGAAAAGTAAAAATATTTCTTAAACTTATTTTTAAGTATTCGTCTAAGCTTCAAATGCTAAAGCAATTTGAATTTTCCTAATAATTTTTCTCTTATATATATATATATATATATATATAACTTTGTGTGCGCATATTATATATATATATATATATATATACGCACACAAAAGTTAGAGCAAAATTTATATATATATACCGAAATTAAAATTCATAAAGTGAATATCTTCCATCATTTAAATGAAATGCAAGATTTGAAATATATCAAATTGGAATTCATGAATAATTCATGAGCATCATAAAAGTTTCATGGTTACTGATATAACCATCGGAAAAATTACAATAAAATGCTTAGCAGAATAAATTTATAAATGATTTATTAGACTAAACGTAAGATTAGTGGTGTCAAAAACTTTAGAAGACTATCGATTATATGGTATTACCATACAAATATACAATTTTTAAACTTAAAATCAAAAAGAGATTATTTGGTTTTGAAGAATGTGCTTTCATTTAAAAATATGTGGCATTTCTAAGTACCTATTTGTCAACGTTTAAACAGAAATTAAATCTGATTTTTTTGTATATTAATTTACTGCGTTTATTATTTTTTTGTAAATTATACTTACAATTTTTAAATTTAAGTAACGTAAGTAATTTTTAATTATAACTGATGAACAGAATTTGATACATTATTTTATTAATTCATTGAAATAGGCCTAAATTTTTATAGAATGCGGTTGAATTAGCTGGTAGATTTATGAAATTCCTAAAACCTCGAATTTGTTCTTGTAAAACTGTAAAACTTGTTTGGAAAATACGATTAAATGATAAAAACATTCAATAAAAATCAAGAAATAGATGAACAAAAGTAAATTCTTGTAAGAGTTATAAAGATGGAAATTTATAATTAAGAATTTAAAAAACTAATAAAAATTAAGTCCCTTAATTGAGTTTTTAATTAATTATTTCCCTTAATTAAGAATCTTAAATTTGTAATATCCCATTTAATCTTATGTTTGAGGGTAAAACATTAAAAGATTATTAACATTACGAAAATTACAGTTAATCATTTGGATCTTTCTTAGTAAAAGTGCCCTAAGTAATAATACTTTAAGATTATAGATTTTTCTGTAATGGGAATCACTAAATGAAAAAAAAAAATTATTAGTTAAAGCATTCTGAAAACCGAAACGGAATTTATTTTAAAGATAAAGAAAATTATTATTTTTGCTTCAGTTTGATATGATTGAAAAAAAAAAGTTAAAAATTTTAATAAATTTCTTTTGAAAATGTTCAAGAATATAACTGACTTCTTGTCACTAGAAAATATGATCCAAAATAATATAAATTTTCAGCTTTTGTGTGAAAAGTAATCTATAAAGAGTTCTCCTTACCTAGTTTGATGTGTGTCAGGTGAATTCACAGCCCTCAATTTAGTTACCAAAACTCTCACGATATTCACAAGAAATACGAAATTTAACTGAAAAGAAAGTAATAATTGATTATGTTTATAGCAATACCAATACAAGAAACAGAAACTAGAAAATATTATACAAAATATTTAATTTCATACAATTTAAAAATAAAATAAATCCACTAAATTTTCTAGTTAGGCTTTACAAAATTTAATTGAAATTGTTACTATAAGCAAGAATGTTATCAATTTTGAATAATAAAAATATAATTTAGTTTTATAGTATTTTCTTGAAGCAATGCAAAAACACACATAAAAATATCTAATTGCACATGCATATAGATGATTTAAAGAACTTTATACATAATTGCACTTCATGTGGGTCCGGGTTAGAATAGCCCTATTGCAGGCCATGCATGTTATATACGGCGACTAAAACGGGTATCCAGTCTCAGGAGGTATAACTTTGTGGGGTAAAGTCAGACTTCTCCCCCTTGTCTTTGTGCCGTAAGATCAAGGACAAAAAGGATCTGAACTTTTCCCCCTTTATCATAACTTGTCGGTTATGACTTACTAGTTTGGTTGGGTTTGTCGCTCTATGGTCGTTTTGTGCATACTTTGGGCTAATTAGACCGACACCTACAGTTTGACGTGGATTACGAAACACTAACAAACCTCCATGTCACCGCCTGAATTCGAACCTTAAGCCTGTGGTACCATAGACCAAAGCGCTAGCCGTGGCCATCAGGCAGCGACACGCCTGTTTACTTGTGGACATACTTGTGGTTGTATCATGGACTTGCTCTAGATGTTGCTGTCGAACAAGTGGGATAAGAAACTACACAACAACATATATAATTGTCAAAAAAGTATTGACAGAAAAAAATTTATTGAAATTATCCCATGGTAAAAGCATGTCAACTCATGGCAATTTAAGAATTAAATTCAACCACCATAACCTCTCCTTGTAAATAAGTTACTACCCTTTAATGTACTTAAAGTGGGCCGTAAACTATCTAAAATTCTGGGGTCGTGGAACTATCAAAGGAAGGCCTTAGGGAACGTTTATTAAAGTGGATGTGGTAGTGAAGGCATAAAAAAAAGAAAAAGAAATTTTCTAAAAACTTACGAAAAATTTTTGAACTTGAAAAATTTTTTAGATTTTTAAAAAAAGTTAAGATTCCCGATTGCTTTCTTGATCTTTTCAAATACGAACACAGAAGATCCTCCAAAATTGCAAGAAGAATTCATTGATACTTCATAACAACAAATGAATAATTGAATTTAAATTCAAAGATGGCTATCAACAATTCTGGCTAAAAGCAGATACCTACAAGTTATTGTAGATTATGGAATATAATATTAAATTTTATCGTATTTTTTCATATTATTTAACGTGGGCTTAAGTACGATCAAAAAGGAAAAGAGAAGAAAAATAAAGATAAAAACATGCTGTGCTAATATCAAATTACTGGGGTTTAAAAACACTTCTGACAAAAATAGAAGCGGGGATTAATTAATTGACAGCAGCGCTCAAGGTTCATCTTTCTCATTCGGATCATTTTTAATGTTGTTTATAATTTTCATTTTCATATTTTTATTTCGTTATCTTAATTTTCTGTGTGTATAGTTGATTTTAATAAATAATTTCACAATTCTAATCTCGTAGGTGTTTTATTTACAATATTTCTATTAAGAAGTTAGTAGAAAATGTGTACTATATATTTCTGTTTTTCGTTTAAAGAAATTAAATTTTCAAAGGTGGGGGCTGAGTAATTTTTTTTTTCCTCTTGAAAAGTGGGTGATAGGATAAATAAGTGAGTACCAGTGTTTTATTTATAATTTCCTTTCATTTTTTAAAAATATATTTCATTTATTTTATATGCAATAGCAATCAGATTGGATATTATTTTTGTACGAAATATTTTTATCGATAAATATCATTACTATATTTGCCAATCTGCTTTTGATTTTGATTATCATAGCACCTTCGAAATTAAAGAAGTTTGATAATTTCAAAACTAAGGAGATATACTTTCAAAATTATTATTTTGTCTACTCCTATTACTAATCTACTATTTTACTACTTGTCTACTCCTATTACTAATCTACTATTTAACTACTTGTCTACTCCTATTACTAATCTACTATTTTACTACTTGTCTACTCCTATTACTAATCTACTATTTTACTACTTGTCTACTCCTACTATTATTTTTGCCTACTAGTTTTTACGTTATAATCCTTTCCACAATGTAGAAAGATTTTTCAAACTGAAGAAAGGAAATAGTGTATTTTAAGGATTTAATTGTGTTTTATAAATTTATAACTATCTGTATAAAGAAATAAGCATGTCATTGAAGAAATATTCACGCGTTGTATATAATAGAAAATACATTTTTTTACGAATTAAAATAATTGAATGTGATTCACTTTATCTACTGAAAGGTTTGAAAACGCAATAAATTATTTCGCTTCGAATCCTTTTCTTTGTTTTGTAGGTTATAAGCATCACTTGGAGAATAAAATAACTTCGTATAATGTACAGCAACGAGCAGAAATCATTAACTTATCTTCTATTCACGTAGAAGATAATATAGTCAAACTCTGAAAAAATACTCAAATATTTTAATATCACAGTATTTCCTAGAAGTAACATGATTCGAATCAAATCACTGGGTTTGGAAAATCCAGTTCTTTCATTCCAGATTGAAAACGAATGAGTTATAATCTTTTTGGAGACTTCAGATTTATAGTGGTCACAATGTGCGTTATAAAAAATTCAATTATTTTTTAAATAGAAAAAAAAATTATAAACTGATATAAATATGTGTATATATTACATATTAATCTTCGCTTCAAAATATAACAATAAAAATAAAAGATTTATTTTAGCCTTTTTTGATAGTTGCGTGCAAATCCCATGATACCCATGACAAGCGGGCAAGTATGTTTGTCAGATAACTACTCGTAGAATATTTATACAAATATTATATTATATTTATAAAAACAATTTTTTCAAGGAAAGAAAAGAATCCTTTAAAGTTATGAACGTTATTGGATATGATTCTAATATAAAAGTTTGTATGGAGTGAAACCTATTTATTTTAGCTATGATTTAAAATGAAGTTCTTAAATACTTGCTGTGTAAATAATAAACTATTTCATAATATAAATAACAGATTAATATTATATGCATTTTGCTTTCTCATATACACAAAAATTCCAGCTGGAAGCTTGGGATAGTAATGGAGATAAATAACTAGAAGAACTACTGTGTCAATATTGCTTTATCCGCAAAAAGCATTGTGGTATTTGAGATAGCTTTCATAAACAAAAACATTGCCTTAAGAAAGTGTATTCCGCAGGAGAATTGAAGGATATTGCTGATTTTGTCTTCTGTAATACAATAAATCGATTATTATCTCATCTATTTTCTTTCGTTACCAAACGGAATTAATCTATATTAGCTGTTGTTGCTGAAACCGTTGCATGGATTTATTCCAGCTATTTGTATCAATCAAAGAACTGTATTTTTATTCAATTCCTTCTATTAGTTCACACTCTCCCTATATATATCTTGTTCAAATTTTAAATCGTTCATAAAATACTTTTTTATTCATCTACTCGAGTCCAAATGCATTTTTTTAACCTGTAGTGGATGACACTTGATGTTAATACTTTATTCAAATATTAATTCATTCATTAATTTTAGTTTTTTTAACATTTAAGTTGTATATATCTACCAATAGATGGCGCCAGATAAACTTAAAATAATGAATGAAAATTATTTATAAAGGACTTTTCTGCAATAGATTGAAAAAAAGTAGGAATTGGTTTAATTTTTTTAATTTTTTTTTTTATTACTTGTTTGAGAAGTTAAGAGACATTTGAATTAAAGAAAAGTTTTATGCAAAGACGGAATTATAAGTATAAAAAAGAACGTTTTCATTTGAGATTCCTGTTCTTGTAAATATGTACTTTCTAGAAATGGCAATATAAATTAATACTAAATTAATTAAGTTTAATCAATTAATTAATTAATAATTAATTATATTCAAGCTTAAAAATCTTTTTGAATACGTGAAGTAACATATTCTTTTATTTCTAACAAAAACCTGTGTTTTCCAGTTTATGCAAATGAAAAAAATAGGATTTCAAAGTAAATTTTGTTGCACAATATGCAATTTTTGTTGGTGATGTCAGTGACTAATTTCTTGTTTTATGATTAAGAATTGGTTACCGAACTATAACCTATTCCTGTGATTATAAAACTTGATTGATGTTCTAACTTCTGATCCTAAAATTAAGAAATAGTATAGACTATCATTAATATTCATTCGCTATTATTATCTTTTTAATAAATATCAAAATTTATTCTGTTATTCAAATGCATTTAGCCACAGTCTGTTATTTAATTTAAGTCAAAAGAACTGCAAATGATAAATTGAAATTCGTGAAAATTTTAATTCTTTTGAATACAATTCAAAATTTGCTGAAAAGGAAAATAATTACATATAGTAATTCTCAATAATTATAGTTTTCTTTCATTCATTAAATCTTCCATACTATTTCTTAAAATATTACGATATTAATAGGAATCTTAGATGTTTAATTATCTTCCTTTTTTATAGTTTTCTGAAGTTTGGTATAACTAATGAATTAAAAAAATGTAATCTTAAAATTAAATCTTTCTTAAAGTGAAATAAAAATACCATTAATATATCCAACTGTAATTATAATCTTTCCTATAGGAGAGATTTGACGTATATTTCAAAAAAAAATTATAAATAAAATATTATTTCATTTAATACATATCTTTGCTTTTGTATTTAATTAAATAGTTAAAAATAAAACTTTTAGATCTTTTTTTTGCAATTTTGTCAAAACAAGTAAATTTATTTTGTAACACTTGGGAGATGTTCCTTAGACAAAAATAGTCTCAATAAAATTTTAAAATATTATATAAAATAATTATTATTATATATAAAATTACTTACTTTATTATTATATAAAATAACTTTCTTTAATAGATATTAAACTGAAAATTTCGAAAAACAACAATTAATTGGTTTGGTAAGAAAGTACTTACTTAAATTCTAAAAACCGAAATTATTTCCTTGTCTACTGAATATTTAATATTGCATTTTATATTAAACATATTTAAAATGTTTCCGTTTTATAACTCACAACAATATTTTATAATGTCTACTATACATATCACTAATATAATGTCTTCTTTATACACCACTTCACTTATTTTTATATAATTTTTATTATTCTGTCAGGGGTGGGATAATGGATAGAGAGTTAGGCTTCGGATTTAAGCGAGCTCGGATCAAGGAGTGATTAGACAAGCCCAAACAAATACTCTGTGTCTAAATGTATAATTTATACATAGGTCAGAAAGGTCCTTACGTTGGGTTCAGAAAGGAGGCTGATACACCTCAAGTTATCCACCTTAGGTGTGTTAGTTTCAAATTGTGGTGGTATATTGAGCATCCTACCTCAAATTCTGAACCCTTAGCAACAACTTAATTTTAGATATCTGCTATTAGCTAATTTTATTGCGATTCAACATACTCGTAGTTGTTTGAACAACACAGAGTATTGGAAGTAATGTATATTAGACATGAGAGTATATATATATATATAGTATATATATTATGGATATATTGAACATCCTACCTCAAATACTGAACCTTTGGTAACACTGACTCTACATATCTACTATTAAGCTAATTTATTGCGTTCAACATACTGGCATTTGACAATAAATAGGAGGTATTTGGTATTGTATATTAGACACAGTATATATATATGTAGACTTCTCTACCAGTCTAGCAAATTTTTAACGATAGAGGAGGCAATCTAAGGGTGTATTTCCAAACACATTGGCGAAACGTTGGTTTTCTCTCAACAACAGAGATTTTTAATGAAGCTCTAATGTATTTACAGCGATATTTACATTAATTATTAAACATTCACAACCATTTCTATCGCTGCTTGACGCCGCCTCTCCCATCAGCTAGCCTTCTACTTCTCGCATAACTACGGGGTTTCTTCCGTTCTTCAGGGACAGAGTTCAGGTCTAATACTGCCACTACATGGCAAGGTTGGTGTGAAAGACACATAGTCCGTGATGTGTTTCCATCTGGTGCTTAGCAGGCAAACAAACCCTACATATATATATATATATATACAATAGTGGATCCTACTTAAATGTGGAACCGTTGGTAACACTGATTATATATATCCGCTATTAAGTTAATTTATTGCGCCCAACATATTGGCATATGCAAACAGCATAGAACACTTTACTTTTAAAATTTGAATTTCTTAATTTATTCAGAACATATTCAGCAATCATTTTTATTACAGCTGAAACAACTTCAGAATGGATTTCGATAAAATTAAGCCATACAAAAATTGGCGAATTCATTTATTCTAAACTGCATGCGAATAGCCATTAAATATGCACTTTCTTGGTTATTCGCTGTGGAACTATTATATTTCAAATATTTATTAATTGATCGCCGGTTCAAATTAATGACTTAAGTTCCAAGTCGTTGCATTAATAATTAATGTCATCAAATCAACGCTTCTGAGTCAGGCAATTCACGCGATATTTATTTATTCTTCCATTTATTATTCTCTTTTTTTCTCTCTGATGATGGTAATGCAGAGTTATCATTAAATTAAGTGCTTTGAAGTCTGTTAGTTATCAAGGCTCATCTTTTGATTTTGTTATTGGATTCGACAAAAACTAATTTGTTTAGAAATTGGATAATGAAGAACATGCATCCTATTTCAGCGAAAACAACTTGAAGAAAAAAAAAATATTCGAGTTATTTTTAGAGCCGCGTATTTGCTTTGGTACAGCAATTAACAAAGCAAATATTGGACCCCAACAAAACAAATAAAAATTATATTGAATTCCTTTTTTCTCGTTGGGGAAAAAAAAAAAAAAACATTAGATGAATCGAAAGCGCGAATGAAAACGTTGAAGCGATAATTTAGGTTGTGGTTTTTTGTTTATTTTTGGAAATGAATTCAGTTCTTTACAGCTCACGCCAAAGTTCAATGGAATAAATCATTTAAAATAACAGCAGCACCTTTATGCGACGAACGATTAGAATTAAAATGATCAGAATTGTATGAAGTGAATAAAAATAAACGAATTAGAAATGAACGAATCAATAATGAACGAATGATTAGAATTGTATATTAAGTGCTGTTAGAGATATTTTTCTGAATATTCGATGGTGGATATTTTTATACATTTGAGAATCAAACATATTTTCTGCTATGAAGTATTTTAACTGCAAAAAAAAAAAATACAAAATTTTTGATAAATTGCACCATGAATATAAAATACAAATCAAGTAATTTTAAAGGCTAGATATTTATGATATATGCTTACGGTATTTTTCTTATTAATTATCATTCTTAATTAAATAATTACTCATTTTAAACCATATAATTTAATTACTCATTCATATTTTGTATTATCCACTTTTCGAAACTTTTAACTACATTTAAGATTTTAAAAAAAATGTACAAAAAAAAATGTCATCACATCTGTCGCATTACAAGGATTCAAAAAAAAAAAAAAAAAAAAGAAACTGCTCAATAATTCCATTCTTAGGGATGTAAACTCCTCCTGTATTATATTACATTCTTACATCCATTTGTAGGGATCTTGTTCAAATTTCAATCGTTCATAAAATAGTTTTTATTCATCCACTCAAGTCCAAATACATTTTTTTTTGAACTTGTAGTGGATGACATTTTCTGTTTTTTCAAATATTCAATAATTAAATTTAATTAATTAATTTTAGTTTTTTTTTTTATATTTAAAATTGCATATATCTACCAATAGATGGCGTCAGATAAACTTAAAAGAATGAAAATTATTTATAAAGGACTTTCTGAAATATAGTGAGAAAAAAAAAAAATAGGAATTGGCTTGAGGAATTTTTTTTTTATTTCTTGAAATAATATGTAATTAATAATTTGCTTCTTTCAAAATATCACCTGAGGTTTCAAAATATCATCTGGAATCGAAACAAATCTGTTATCGAAACAAAGATATAAGTGCTTCTTCAACTTCAGGAAACTCAGCATTCCTCAAAAGAAGTCATTAGCAGCAAATTTTATAAACTTCATAAACTTAAACCCTATTAAAATTTTAAAAAGGTTTCAAATACAAATAATTATTTTTTTTGTGTAATTTAATAAGAAAATATGAGCTTTTATCATAAAATTAGCCTGTTTAATTTATATTTCACCCTCATGAACATCTATCAGATTTTCAAGGTTACTCAAAACACCATAAATCGTAGATCTACCCATATGATAAATTTTAATAGATTTGGATTTTATTAATTATCAGGTCTTTTATAATTCAGACTATGATAAGGGTCAGGTGATAAGGGGAGACTTTCAAGTCTCATTTGTCAGACGAGGATAAAATTGTATGCGTATGCTTTTTTTTTTTTTTTTTGTTTAAGTCAAACCCAATGATTGTAAAATCTCACTACCTTATCACTCTCAACACTATTTTGACCAGTCTGAATATTTCCTTCTTATGAAAATTTTTCTTTCCCCAGATATAGGTATTCGGTTTCCAGGAATTTATCTGATTTCGCCACAGGGAGTCGATCGGATCTCTTGGGATTTTGGATGGGCTTTTATTTTTATGGGGGAGGGGGCTTTTGATATGGGTTTTTAAAAGATGGTTTATAGACATGATTTTTTTTTTTCAGATTAGTGGTTTCATGGGCTTTGAGTATTAGAAAAAGGTAACACAAATCTCAGTTAACTACGATTAACTAAGTCTGGCCAATAAATGCCTAGGTAAATATGTAGAGCGAAAGTGTTGAGTAGTATTAAGTTAAAGAGGTTAATGTTTTTTAACTAAATGTTTTGTTACTACTGCACTGAAGCTGAAAATGAAAACTGAAATATGATTCAAAGTTGGGGAAAAGGTTCGAGTTTTAACAAGAAAGATTGGCTCATCGTCAAATCATATGTTCCAATAAATGAATCGGACTAATGTCATATTAAATATATTATATTAAAGAGTATGTAATGTAATTGCATAAGCATTTATTAAGTCAGTTAAAATAAGATTTTTTTTTGAAATTTATGTCTCAATTTTTCTAATAGTTATATTTTTAATATTATTTTCTATTTTGTATGCACTAAAATTAATATTAAAACAATTGTATGATTTAAATTACGTATTTTTACTCAATCATTTGGTTGGATCCAGAATCAATTGATGCATATAAATCTGAAATGCATCTATAAAAAAAAAAAACATTTTAAAATTTATTTTTAAATCTCACCATATATTTGCAAGTATATAACCATACTTACCAGCATAGAAAATGCATGCGGTCCAGATATGATCCAAGAATAAGTGCTTTCTTCAATCCAGCAGCTGAAATGAAAAATTTGATGATGTAAAATACCAAAAGTTAAATCAATACAAGTAATACAAGTTACCTCTGCACTGATTTGTAATTGGTGTAAAATATAATTTAAAAAAAAAGTACCTTTTAATTAAATGTTAAAAATAAATATTTATTCTGATTGAAATAAAAATTGTTTATTTAATACGTTTAATAAAACAAAAAGATGGATAATCGCTTTCTGTAATAAGATTAAGAACTTTGATTATTATTTTATTAAAATAAATAATAATAATAAACATTAAATTCAAATAATAATAAATATACGCATTTAAAGAACTAGTTATTGAATTATGCAAATTTCATTAATTTATGTATCCATATTGTATCTTTTGTTGATGAATTATATTTACATTGTCATTTTCTAGACCGAATTGATCGCTATAGAGAGGGCCTGAGCTCTGTAGAGAATACTGTTGAGCCTGATTTTTTGTGAATATATGGATACTTACTGACAACCGATCCTCAAGGTTCAATATCAAGTAACTAGATAAAATGTTAGAGATAAGGCTGACATTTCCATCCTGAAATTGCTTTCTAAATTTCAGTTAATTCTGATGCACATCCAATGGATTCCTCCACATGTCGGCATTAGTGGCAACGAGATTGCAAATTCTCTAGCAAAGTTTGCTTCTTCGGAGACTTCTCAGTCTGATATACTTCACACTTATAGATCAGGTGTTTCCCAGTTTGGAAGCACATCCAACTTTGGAATGTCTCTCCAGTACATGTCTGGTATTAGTGGCAGAGATTGCAAAATTCTGGTGGTGTCTTCTTCGGAGACTTTTTTTTTTTTTTTTTGTCAATAGAAGCCAACAAACTTGTTAATCAGTGGACATTCCGAGTCTGCCTATAAACAAGAGCAGAAAGATGTTTGGGACCTACAACAAGTGGGACTGCTCAAGCATCGATTGCTCATATTTAAAGTCTTGAATTCACATTTTCTGAACTTCTTCTATTCTTGGATTTTTTTTAGAGGTTTGATGATTTACGGATTTGGTCTAATTCCGTAGAGTGGCAACATCCAAGGTCAGAAACAACAACATTGACAATAGTGTATAATTCCGATCACATCATGGAAAAAATGACAAGCAATTAAGTTGGCATTTTCGGAGCACGAAGTCATAAGGGATTTTAATAGCAATAAGAAATAATTTTCACCAATTAAAGTTTCAGATGACACAACATTAAAAAAAAAAAAATAGGTGAAAAATTCCTCAGTAAAAATTATACTTTTTTCCCCTAGTAAATGATTCAGTCGTTTAAGCCAGGGGTCTCCAAACTTTCAGCCTTAGGGCCATACTGTTTACTCAGTACGTACCAAGGGCCAAAAACCGTTTTAATTTTTCTGCCATTATAGAATTTCTAGACTGTCGCCGCTAAATTCGCTGGTTCAATTACTACAATTACTATTGTATGTATCGATACGACCGTGACACTTGGCGACAAATGGATACCCCGAGGTTTCATTCGATTTCGAGCTTTTCGTTCTGAGGGATTTTCAGGATAAAAATCATATGTAAAAATTGATTCAGGATATATACATTCCAAATATCGATATGCATACATATGCGATACTGTTTACCCCAACATAACAACATTGGTAACAATTATGTTCACTAATTTATAATGTTAGTCGGATGCATTTCAATTATTTATTAGTTGTTAGCTTATTTAAATTTTCTGCATATTATGTTTGTCATTAGGGATTTTACTTAGCAAGTCAATAAAACCGAGTTATTATCATTCTGTGTTTTTTTAATCCAACTTTTCAATGAGCTATAATATTCGCTGTAGCGGGCCGGATGGATGACACTGGCGGACCGGAATTATATTTTCCACGGGCCGTAAATTTGGAGACCCCTGGTTTAAGCCATTAAGCCGGATGATTATAAATTCCACGCCATCCGTAGTTCGACTATACTTTACAAGCAATTTAGTACAAAATTCAATAAAGTTCACTTTATTAATGCATTTTTAATATTTTAAATAAATAAACTAATTACTAAGAAATAAAATTTTAAATAAAAGAAAACTATGAATTTTGAAAATAAATACTTACAAAGCTGTATCCGAAGGAACGCTACTGCGAACACTAGCATATACAGTGATTATGACTAACGGTATTCTATATAAATAGAACAAAATGATATCTATAAGAATAAATATTTTTAAATCACATTATTGCTTTGTATTCTATTTCTAATGGTAAACTTATTATACTAGAAATATATGCAAGGGCGGTTACAATTTTATTTTTATGCGTATATATGAATTTAAGAAAATTTTTAGTCATCATATGTGTTTAATATATGTTTTAAGTAATATTCAAACTTCATTTTTATGTAATTTATGTGGTAACTATGAAATTGCATTAATTTATTGCAGGTATGTTAAATTACTTTTAAAAAAAACCCAGTGCAATCAAACGGAATTTTTATAGATTTACAAGAATTTTGCATTTGATTTCATAATAAAAAAGATGTTAATATAAAATATTAAACCGGTTTATCGTATTCTAAAACACAATAATAGATTCCAATGAATATAGCTATTATTAAACAAGGTGAAAATATTTGGTTAAAGAAATCAAACACAGAAATAGAGGTTCCATTTCTGTAGTATATATGTAGCTCTGTTTAATATTGGAATAAACTGACATAAGAATGTATGTGATATGCCATCATGATACAATAAATTCCATATTTATGGACAGCATAAAATGTTCGACGGCCATAAAGTCATCTACACGCACAGATAAAGTCATAAAAAAAAAAATCAAATGTTCTTTCGATGACTCAAAATTCTGTTTAATTCAATGTTTAACAAGATTTTATAAAGGAATACGGATGAAACACTAAGTAATTGGTATGTTACAGAAAATATCATTAATTAATGTTGGACGTTTTAATATATAGCATTGATTTTTCACTTAAATATGTTTATTAATTTTAATAGCTCTGTTAATGATTTTTGAATGAATAAATTTCATTACTATAAAATATTGCACGATGTTGGTTTTCCTAGTATAAACTGCTTAAATTGATTCATAAAAATACTTAAAAGTTATTAACAGATATTTTACATTATTTTAAGAATACTATTTTTTACTTTTCATTAACTGCTTTATGTAATTTTTAAGACAGATTTACATTTTTCTAAATTGAATTTGGTCAAGAAATTTTTGCAGTTATTTCGCTTTTTTGGTTTATTATTTATAATAAATTTTTATATTTATATCAAATTAAAAATTAATGCCTATTTGACTAACTTAAAGTCAAATGTGATATAATATAATCTGAAAACTGTCTTTAATATTGGAAAAAAATATTTAATATAAAGTAAACATTCATACCATCTGACTATTTTATTCGTTTTTCAAATACTAGATTGAATGTACGGGTTTATTTGTATTCCATATTTGCAGGATAAAATTCCTTAAAACTCAAAATATCGTTATTATTATCAATTCGCGATTTGCAAAAATCAATTAAATAAAATGGATTGTTAATTATAAATATGTATGCAGTATTTAACGTAATTTAATACTGCATACTTGCAGAATGAAGGTTGATTATAAATATGCAGGCTGTATATTACGAAAAATAATTGCAGCTTGATTTAATTAACACATCATCATCATCATCATATCATCATTATCATCAGTGGCGCAACAGCCCCATGATGGGTCAAGATCGTCTACCTACTGGCAGATTTCAAAATAGGTGTTTTACAGCCATAGGTGTCAGCCTATTCTCAACGCTTTACGATCGTATTAGACCGGGACCTACGGTTTAAAGCGGATTCAAACTACTACAAGTATCCATACCACCGCCGGACTCGAACCTAAAACCTATAGCACCAAGCGCCAGTGTTAACAACACAACTTTTAATAAAATAATATTTGAAAAATGATGTTTTAATAAATAAATATTAATAATTATATCAATAAATCAATCGCTTCTAATATTTTATTTATTTAAATAATAAATTAAGAACTAAAACTTTTTCAAATTTTATGTTAAATAGATTTCAGAGCAGGAATAATATTACAGTTCATATTATGAAACTTAAAGCAAAACACACTTATTTAATTCATGATACTATTTTTTATGATGCATGAGTATTTCATAGTGACACGATAATAGTTGTAGATTAAATAAACAAATCTTTGGGATTTATTACATTAACGAACTTTTAATGATAATGATAATTTAATGTACATTTATATTAACCACTTTTTTAAATGCATTATTATTAACTTTATAGTAGCCAAAAGGAAAAAAAAAAAAAAACATTATTCCATTAAAGAATAAAAAAAAAACCATTCATTTTTAAACGCCAATTTAAAAAGGAAAAAATTAAATTGTTATATTTAAGATAGCTATTAAAATATTAAATCTAAACTATGCTATGCTAAACAGAAACGACAATAAAATTTCATACGAGATTTCATTGAATCCACAATATAATTTAAAGGATTCTGTACTCACCCCATCCGATCAAATAGAACCACTTCAGCAGTTTGTCTTCGGCAACGAAGGCGACAATCAGTAGAGTGTGCAAGTAGAGACCTTCACAAAACATCCACAGGTAATTCGACACCAAAAAATAGTGAACAAGCACGTGCAATATCTGACAGGGAAGCTGCGAGAGAAAAAACAAAATAATGAGAGACGTATTTCGAAAATATTTTAAATAGTTAAAACGGTCTTGTTAAAAAAATATCTACTTTGGAAGTAAAAGATGTGGTTTCTGTTTCTAACTTCATGGATTTTGTCATTGTTATATTAATATAATTTGTTTATAACTTCAATATATAAGTCTTGATTTTTATTTTAATCATAATTTTGAGTATTTTAAGGGCTGAATCATACCAAGGAATTGTCACAAGGAATAACGCTGAATTGGAAATTTAAAAAAAATGTAATTTATACTATAGGTGTCATTAATAGGAATAATGTAAAAATGTCATACCTAAAATTCAGATAATGGAATTTTATCAATAATTTATTTTTCTCTCATCAATACTTAATCTTAGTTGTAGCTAAAGTTAAATCTATCAGAATACAGTACAAGTAATACACTTTTATCCTCTTATGGATCATTAAATGAATCCATGTTTTGGTTTTGTCTGTCACTCTACGATCATTATGTGCACATTTTAAGCTAATTAGACCGGAACCAACAGTTTAAAGTGGACTCAGAACCACTAACAAACATCCACGGCGTATCGAACTCGAAATCTGTGTTACCAAAGGTCAGAGCGCTAGCCAATTGGCCATCATGCCACAATAAAATCCAGGATAAGTGGTTGATTCTTAATTCTAATTTCATCTTACAAATACTGTTGAAAATATATGAAAAAGAACCTGCTAGTTAGAATATCTAGAAGTTAGAATTTCTATTTAGATTCACAAGGCATTTTCTTTAATGAATTAAACAATACCAGGTTATAAATTGAATTTCAGTAGAAAATTTTGTATAAGACTATAAATCATTAATTTCTCAAAATTATTTCATTTTCCCAAGACTCTGTATTCGTTGTACTAAATTACTTTGCATTTGAGAAAGAAACAGTTAATGCATTTAAACCATCCTCTCAAGGAACATTTAATTAAACCTAGAGGAGAAAAGGATCTGATTAATTCTTGTTGTGATTGTCCGTCCATTCAATTGTAAGAAGATTTGTATGTTCCTTTATTCAAACACGACAATAAATGAAAAAATTTTATAGATTTTCTCGGTTGTAGACACTGTTAAGTAATAGAGAACATAACGTTGTTAATTCAAATAAAAGGTTATTGCAAACACAATAATGTGGTTAATTCAAACACCACAATTTCAGATATGACAACAACATTACTCTTTATTTTATTCTTCATGATTCATTCTCGGTTTACCACATACTGTTAAGTGATGGAGAACAAATCAACTAATACATTTTCTCGTTCCATTATGGAACATTCAATAAAAAGCGACGGGATATATAAAAAAATCTTAATCAATTCTTGGTGTCTCTGTTACCATCGCAGTTGTCCATTCATTCCACTTTACAAAGTCACTCCCCTTCCACAAACTGCTGAAAATATCCGGAAAGGAAAGAAAGAAAGAAGGAAAAAAAAAAAAAAAAAAAACACAAGCCTTCCAGACGGGAGAAGAGGTTTGGAAAGGAAAACCATAGCCACCTTCCTGAGAGACACTAGCTTACTGCATTTCATCCCGGGGCCTGTGCTCGAGTCTCAACAAAGAACAATTTTCCTATCAAGACGACTTATCCTAATAGCATTAGAATTGAGTAAAACTGCGCTGTGAGATAAACAGCAACATCAAAGAAATATATTCGGTGCAACCTAACTATCCTCTAAAAAACATCCCATCCTCTCACTGAAACATTTAATTAATCCAACAGAGAAAAAGAACCTAATCAATTCTTGTTGTAATCGTCCGTCATTCAATTCTAAGAAGTAGTCCATTGAATTGCATGGAAAAAGCTTGCAGACACCATAATGTGTAATTCAGACACCATAATGTGGTTAATTCAAACACCACAATTTCACATATGATTACAACCCTACTCTTTATTTTATTTTTCATGACTAATTCCTCGTTGTACCACCCACTGTTAAGTGATAGAGAACAAATCAACTAATACGTTTCTCTCATTCCATTATGGACTATTCAATAAAAGGCGACGAGATACATATAAAAAAAAAATCTTAATCAATTTTTGGTGTCTCTGTTACCATCGCAGTTGTCCATTCATTCCACTTTACAAAGTCACAAACTGCTGAAAGTATCTGGAAGGAAAGAAAGAAAAAAGAACCCAAAAGCCTTTCAGACGTGAGAAGAGGTTTGGAAAGGAAAACCATGGCCACCTTCCTGAGACACTGGCTTACTGCATTTCATCCCGGGGCCTGTGCTCGAGTCTCAACAAAGAACAACACTTTGCTATCAAGACGACTTATCATAATAGCATTAGAGTCTGAGTTACAACTGCGCTCTGAGATAAACAACAGCATCAAAGAAATATATTCGGTGCAGCTGCTTGACAAGAAAGAAGTTATTCCCTTAAGGTTTTATTCTCCCCACTTCCGAGAAAAAGTAAGGATGCTCTTTTTTTTTCCTCATTCGCCGTTTTGGCCGAGAATTCTATTAGTTGTTGAAAAGGGAGGGGGGAAGTAAATATACTTAACGTCGGCACCTTTGGTGTCGGCTGTAAACAGTATTTTTTTATGTTTCAATAAAGTGATAAAACGTGGCGATTGATTCGTGTATACTTCATTCTGTGTCGCAAAACTGTTTTTGGCGCCTTGGAGAATATAACAGAATAATTTGGAACGGGAAATGACATTGGAAATGTCTTTCTTTTGTTTTCTTTTCGAACATTACAAGACGCATCGTATATTTATTGTTGTTTATTGATTTATATTCTTATCTAAAAAATGAAAATTGGGTAAGTTTATCATTTTAAATTGAATTCAATATGAATAAATACGAATCTTATGGAATTAGCAATCGTGGTATCGTATAATTTTTCTATTCAGTTGAAAAGTGATGTTTATGTATATTTAATATCTACTTCTTGGGTCAAGGCCAACTGCTTACTAGCAGAGTTCGAGATGTTTTTCTTTTTAAGGGATAGGATTGTTCTACATTCAGCCCTACGGTCAACAGTCATATTAGACCGGGACCTACGGTTTAAAGTGTATTTCGAACCACCACAAACATCCATGCAACAGCCGGGACTCGGACCCGAAAAATGTGGAACAGAGCGCTAGATCGCTAGTCACTCGGTCATCGAACGGAGTTACATTTCGATCAACAATCATTGCGCGTTAACAGTATTGTTACACTAACAACTTATATATACTACCTACACTAGAATTAAAATACATCACTTAAAATTTTAAAAAATAATCTAGTGAAACTCAAATCTTATTATTAATGAAACCATTAAAAGGAATATTGTTTCTTACAATAATTTAGAGACATAGTAGACAAAGATTAATCGATACAATTTTTAAGAAGAATAAATGGAATATAAATATAGAATTATTTTATAAATTTGAAATTTATTTATTTAAAAATTAATAAAATCAATGTTTAATAAACATGAAATTCTAGAAAGTATTATTATAGTTATTTAATTGTATTACGGTATTATTTATCAATAATAAAACGGTAATTATTTATGAATATTTAGGTAGTTGTTGTATGACGTAAAAAAGCGAAATTTTTTAAAGTTGCGCCTAACAATATTTATCTATAAAACAAATTAAAATGATATTTTGAATAAAATCTATAATAAAAATTTTTTTATATTAACAAGATATAAATGATTTAAAAAAATTAGCATCACACAAGGATAAAAACTCCCAAATAAAATTTAATGTGATTAAAGTCAGTCAATCCAAAACCATGTTTTTCTTCTTTTTTCTACATATTCATTAGAGCAACTCTTTTCTGATATAATGGCAAAATCGATTCTGATTGTGATTCTGAGGCGGACTGCGTAGAATGTGGCTCTTTTAATTTTTCACTATGTTATACTTTGAATTTTTGCATATTGTCTAAAGTTTTGGTCGTTTTTAGTTAAGAGATCTTTAAAATGTAACTGGTTTTTAGGATTTGATTTGCTTTTCTGAATAGTACTTGTTGGAGATAATTTAAAAGCAAGTGTTTATGTTACAACAGAAAATTGACAGAAGTAGTCATTGCGCAGAGATTTGGGAAAGGAAATAGGTTTAAGTTTCTGAAGAGGTTTACAAATTATTCCAGTAATATTGCTGTCACACATACGGCTGAACATTTCAGTCGAACTGTTAAATTATTTGAATTTTTGCTTTGTAATTTCAGAATAAGAGCAGAATGGTCGAGATGGGAATTTTCTAGCTTCAGAATAAGGTAGATTGTTGTTATTTTGGGTTCTTGTATTTTCTTTTCTAGCTGCCACTGAAGACAGATTTTTGAGATTATTTTGGAGTTGAGAAGAATGGGGCTGTTGACAATTTGTACATTTCTGTTTTTATTTACATTCTGTGTATGAGTGACGAAGGGGAAAGCACAATTAAAACATTTTAAATTTTCAATGATAAGCATTTTTAGAATTTTCCGTCGATAGCAGTTAAAAGAACGGAAAGTATTAAATATGTATGGTAGTACATAACAGTTGAGAGGTAGCAAAATTTTATTGTTAGAGCTTTTAAGCAATTGGGCTTTTTTAAGCCTTTATTATTGTATTAGAGCACATCAATTAAAAAAATTGTTTAAATGAGAAACTTTTCTAATTGTCGTACTTCCAACAGATAGAACATTTTACTTTATAATTCTAATTGAATTTTACCTTCAGGAATAATAAGTAAATCGGGTTCAGACCTTCACATGTTCATACAATTTCCACTTTCTATAAGAGTGGAAATTTAGATTTTTCGATATTTAAAAAACCTCAGTTGCACAGGAGAGTTAAATCTAAATAAAGGACCAATGGATTTCATTTTTCCCAGATTTTAAATCTCCACCGTTAAAAACTATGGATAAAAGGAGTCTGTTACCGCACTGTTCCCCATGCAGAGTTCAACGAAGGACAACAAACTCCTACAATGAAGTTGGTGAGATCCTATACGGCAAGGAACACTCTTTTAGACGAACTCCAACCCTTAACAAGATGTCCAGTAAATGATCCATCGCTTGAATCCTAAGCAGTTTCAACCAAGAAAATTGATAAGTACCAGTCGATTGATAAATCCAGAAACAGGATGTACCGCCCGACTATCAGAAACGGAGGCAAAAGAGACAAAATGCCCAACAAGAGCCGCAGCTCTAGATATACTCAAACCCCAAATTCCTCTGTCTTGAGACATGGGTCACACGCACGACTAAAATAAAACTGTCTCTGCAAATGGAATTGAATGTAGCTGAAGTGCAAAACAAATAACAAATAACAAAAAAAAAAAAAAAAAAAAAAAAAAATTGTAAGAAATAAAATTTATTCGAAGAACAAAACTAGAGAATAATTAGTACAATACATGCTATTTATGTATTGTATAACATAAATATACATGCTATTTATGTTTTTAAATTAATCACAATCATTAATCTTTTAGTGAAAACAAACAAAATACTTAAAACGAATGAAGATGATGAATCGTAGAAACCTATTAAGAAAACGATGAGGTAAATTTGGATAGAAGAAAAGAGAGAAAGTAAACATAACTGGATCGTCCTGTCGTCACATCCATATCCTCTTGTATTAATGCTTTATACTTGAGACTATTGTAATAATTTTTACCGTATATTTGATATAAATTATAGTGAATAAAGTAATATTTTATGAGAAGCATATTAATAAAAATATTACTAGTTCATTAGAAATGCAAGTTAAATCAATTTTAATAACAATCCTATAAACTGCAAATAATGCTTCAAATAAGCAGCTTTAAAAAAAGAAAAGAAAAATAAGCAAATAATTTAAATGCTTTAAATATTATTAAATATTCCTAAACATTTTTAAAACAGAAAGTTATTACAATATCCCTTTCCTGGCATTCATCGATCAAGAGTTCAACAATTATCCCATTCAAAAGAACTTTTAACTTTTCGGTGACAAAAAAAGATGCCATTTTTCTTAAAATCCAGTGAACAGATTTTTAAACCGTTATTGATAAAAGTTAATAAGTAAATAGAGGAAAGAACTTTTTGTTTCCTTTTAAAGGAACTTCGAACGAAGTAATAACCGGAAATGGGGGAAGCGGAATTAATCCTGATTAATATTCTTCAAGTTTTGAGATAATTAATGGAAATACAAGCTGTAAGAAGAATTACTTAGGACATAATGAAACGAAGTAAACTGAAGTTTTTCGACTTTTAAATAAGCCTTTGTCCTCGTGATAGTTGTATAATGAGATTGGAGATAATGATATATGTATATGCTGCGAGGTGTTAAATCCGTGATTGTTAATAAGCTTAATTACAATTTTTTTCTGCTTTAGTTTGTTCATGTGCAGTGCAAAGTAGAGATAAATTTCTTAATTGGTATTTATGTAAACAGTAAATGTATTCAATTCCATAATCAATATTTACTGAAAATTTGCACCTAAGTGTTTTTTTTTTTCATTGTAAATTGTAATTTAGGATTGTTATAATGGCAAAATAATGATTATTTAATATATAATAGTTATTATTCCTTTACTATTAATTTTTAAACATAAAATCGCCTTTAGGGCAATTGCATATGTGCTTTTTTTAATGGAGATTATTTTGTTACATAAACAACCTACTACTGAAGAAGATTAAATATATTCTGAAAAATGTAAAAGGTAATTGCTTTGCAGTTTTGTGTCCTATGGCAAAAAAAATTGTTAGTAAACTTTTTCCAGGAGTTTTGACAGCTGCGATGCAAGAGACCTTTACACACTGTCATAATATTAACCAAATCACCTTATGTGTGAAAGGATTGTTTTTTCACATCACAAGAGGAATTAGAGAAGTGCATATTACAATTTGATTATGATTATGAAATAAAGTTAGGAAAACTATCTGTAATTCAAACGCATCAATTTACAAATATCTAGTATAATAACAGTTTTTTTTTTTTTTATCTTTAATTAACAGAAAGGGTCACAAAAATTTCATTTAAGTGTCTATTTGATTTCCTTTATATAAAAATTAATTGACAAACATAAAAGATATATACGTTGAAATATCGTGGAGATAATGATTATAATGTAAACAAAAAAAAAAAAAAATTATAAAAATATTTTAATGATGTATTCATAAATATTTGCATCAAATTATTCATTAAATCGGTAAAAATAGAATTGGATTATTATTTAAGTTTCGTAGATTTTTCTTTCATGCCAACTTAAGAACAATTGGAAAATAATTAAATAAAAAAAAAGAAGTCAAACAGCATTCCGTAATATGTAAAGAAATATCCGCAAAATTCTTTTTTTCCCCTTACCATTAATTATGATGAAATAACAATTTCAGATACTGACCTCGTTGCTTATGAGTACTGCCGGCTTCTGCACAACTTCTGTATACCAAATTATCCACATAATATTATTAATGATAAAGGACATAAACAAATGCTTGTGGATCGTTATTCTGGTGCATTGAACACATCTAGGATACAAAAAAAATATGAATAAGCATAATTCAAAAATTGTTATTGTCAACCATAATTAAAAAATGTGTCTACAAGCAATAACTAAACATTATATACATTATGGAATTAAAGAATAAATTTTATAATGGAGTAAAATTTATATTTAAGTATCTACCAGTAATTTATTTAAATTAAGATTTTACATCAATCACTTTTGTTAATTTTAAATGGAATTAAAAAAAAAAAAAAACCAAATGATTTTAAAAATGTGTAAGAGTAAAGCTGTTTTTAAATTTAATTCCTGTTCACTTTCTAATTGAGGTATAATAATTGATGTTTTTCTAATGTTTAATTGATAGTAATGCTACTTAATTATATGCTCAGTTTAAAATAATAAAAGTAAGAAATTCACTGAAAAAATTTTAGTATGTAAATGAAAATTTATTTATAGACATTACAGATTAGTGAAGATTAATAATGCATATAAATATCCATAAAATTGAAAAACATTGCTTACCGAAAATAGAAGAAGATACCCAAAGAAACAAGAAGAGCAATAACAGATGTCGAGTATCCAGATATGTAAATATTTACGATTCTTTGTCGAAACTGCAATAGAAATTATTACAGATTTATTAACCAAAATCTATTCATAATATTAAAACAAAATATTCAAACTGAAATAAATTCAGTTTATTAGATAGATTCATTATTTATATTTGGGTTTTACAAAGAATACTTTATGGAACAGAATTTCAAACATTTTCTTAGTCGCCATTAGTTTTATATTGTATTTAGATACTCACTAGGGATAACTTTTAAGGTTATACATGTATTTTAAAAAATAATGATAAAAATATGTTTCTTTATTTAGAAAATAGTTTTTGTTTTCAGATTGTCAAATAAGAAATATATTGTATTTCTTGAATCCTTCCAAGTTAGACTCCTGGGAAGGGCATATCTGAACTAACAATGCATTATTTGTCAATGTAAATAACTTCATTTCAAAGAGATTTGCTGTGCTTTTTTTGCCATTTTTTAAAAGTAATTTATAAAACAAGTGCAATTACTTGATATAATCCAGTTGACCCTCTTGTAGAAGGCATATAAATTAAACGTTAAAAAACAATTAGATTAGGAGAGAATTGTGATTCTAAATGTAAGCGTCTGCATCAATTTGTGTTTTTTATGTGGCATTTTTGTTCTTTCCTGATAAAATAAATATATGCCAATTATCCTTAAATTCCTTCATCAAGTCAGCGTGCTTTCGTCTAGTTTTTCTTCAAGATTTTTATATAGAACTAGACTAGACATTTCACGTAGAACTAAAATAGATACATAGCCCTTGGCTGAAAAAAAAAATCAATGTATTAAATGTTTTACAAAATTTATTGAAATACTTATTTGACTATTAAAAATTAATTTGAGAGTAATTTTAGAAAATAATAAGAGGCAGGTGATTGTTCATAAATAATTAGAGAAAAGAAATGTTCATGTTAAATTTTCATGATTAAATGCGTTCAGTGACAAGATAAAGAATAAAATGAAATATTAACAAAAATAACACCAGTTTGAAAATGATATGGAATCACAGATAATTACATTAAACTATAATTAAACAAATGAACAAAAATATTTTTACAAGAAAACAATTAACTAGATATTTATAGAGTTGAAGATTTTAAGTTCTATATAAAAATAGTAGGTGATTAAAAGACATTTCATGAAAAATCACTGTTATTTCATTCTAATTTTTAATGTTAACTGGTAGAGTTTTTCTTTAAATAACGATTTTTGTATTTTTTTTTTTTTTAATTTACAACTTGAGAATAAATGCTTCGAGTTTTTTTAAATCATCCAGTAAAAAAATAATTATCTTCTAAAAAATGCCAATGAATACTTTCTGGAAATCTAAAGATCATGCAGCGGAATTCCAATATATTGCAATTACTTCCGGATAAAATAAGACTGCACGACATTTTCACAGTTTTGCACTATTTTTACTCTCATCTAAAGGTATGACCTTCAACCAGAAAGTATCATCCTCAAGAAGACAGCTACGATTTCTTTCAAGGAGTCACGATTATTTTATTTCTGCTTATGTGGTCTCAGCTGTTACTGATTTCGAGTCGATAGCTCATCTTAACATCAGGTTGCAAATAACTAGGATTCATATATTTTTTCTAAGATTTCAGCACAATGTAGGAAGTACATATGTACGTGCCATCTACGATGCATAACATGATACCTCGATAAACACTTGACCTTTCACGATGCTGCTTAACAATCAATCTGGAACAATTTACTCTTCATGCATAATGGAAATTCTGTCGAATATTATATTCATGTTCTGGCCGTTTTAGATCTTTGTGATTCATTTCTAGGAAAATGGGTTATATTTCAGCCTTATAGTTAATAATATTTACAATAGAGGATGAATGAATGACAAAGTGATATTATAATCAAAATCTGGGACTACTGTCATTATTTTAAAGAATCTTGTACATTCAGTTTTATCATTTTGATGGACATCACTTGTCCATCATTTTTGAAATTATTAAGGCGAAAGTTTTGAAATAAAAGTGCCAATATACCAAAAGTGCATTTGTGTTAATAAAAACTCAAAATGTGTTATTTACATCCCATTAAAAAAAGGGTACTTATCCACAATATTAAAAAATGTATATTTTTTTAGTCTTAATAAATTTTATATTACAATATCAAAAGCTGGGACTATTGTCATTATTTTAAAGAATCTTGTACATTCAGATTCATTATTTTGATGGACATCATTTGTCAAACATTTTTGAAATTATTAAGGCGAAAGTTTTGAAATAAAAATGGCAATATACCAAAAAGTGTATTTGTGTTAATAAAAAACCAAATAATCAAAATGTGTTATTTACATCCCATTAAAATAAAATGGTACATATCCACAATATCAAAAATACATATATTTTTGATCTTAATAAATTAAATATTTTAATGGCTAACTTTCATTATTTTAAAGAATCTTGTGCATTCAGATTCATTATTTTGATGGACATTTCTTGTCCTTCATTTTTTAAATTATTAAGGCAAACGTTTTGAAATGAAAGTGGCAATATACCAAAAAGTGTATTTGTGTCAATAAAAAATCAAATAATCAAAATGTGTTATTTATATTCTATTAGAATAAAATGGCACACATAAAGAATATCAAAAAATAAATATATTTTTGGTCTTAACGAATTAAATATTATAATCAAAAGCTTGGACTTTGATTATTTTAAAGAATCTTGTGCATTCAGATTCATTCAGTAACATACCAAAAAACGTATTAATCAAAATGTATGTGCTAATATAAAACAACACATATTCACAACATTAATAAAATAAAAAAAAATTATTTTGCGTGTAACATAGATGACCAGAAAGAGTTAAGAAATAATTATTAAAATATATAAATTACATTATTGATATATGAAATTCATCAAATTTTAAAGTTTCGAGGAAAGGAGTTAATAATAACTTGCACTTAAAATAGCTTCCCTACAAAAAATATTAACAAAACCAAAAACAAAAATTCCTCATAATTAAAGTATATCATTTTACCATTTTATTTTTTTTATTCTTAACAACTGTGCTTAGAAAATTTGTTATTCGAAACTCGAAATTCTATATCATGATTGTAATTAGCAGTTTGCTCTTTAATTCCTTAGAGAGTATATAAAAAAAAATGTCTCATCTGACCTCAAATGAAGGTGGTGCAAATATTAAAAAAGGAATTTACACAACACATAAACAACAAAATGTATGTGAAGTAAAATGTAAAAAAAAAAATATACAACATTTTCTTAAATTATAAATACTTTAAATAAAAAAAGCAACTGATAAGTGAGATTGCTCATTTATTCCTATATTACTTAAAATAATAAAGTCACGCGTGAATTTTGAATAAATTCATTTTGCTTTATTTATTTTCCAATATCAATTAAAAATTCAATATGAGATAGGATACAGTTTCATGTTAATATAAGACAAGTTGAAAACTTCAATATGAGATAGTTCGCGCAATTGTGATTGAAAATATTTTGAAACATAAAAAAAAAAAAAAAAAAACACATAAAAATATTATGAATATGATCAAATAAAGAATATAGTGTATTTTCAGGAATAAAGGGGATTGAATTTAGTTTAGAATAGAATATTTGAAGATGGCATATTAATGGCATTTTTATATTATGCATAAAAATTTAAGGGCTTTTAAAAGAAATCATTAGATTTTCTTGAATCAGAATAATATTTTTCTTGAAAACTTGTGAGATTTGAATAACCTTTTCAATATTTTTTATATATTTTTCATTCAATATTTGCCATTCTATTTTAAATTTTAGAAAATCGTTACTATTATCTTATGGAAATTAACGATTACGGATTTAAACCTTCATTTTACGTGAACCGCCTAATTTTTTAATTATATTTTTTATTAGTATACTGGGTTTTTTTTTGTAGTATTTATTTTATTTTTTAATAACAGATTTGTTTCTTCATCTTTTTTTCTTCATACGTTGTCTTCCACATATACTAATGTCACCAAAAAGTACGACTAATTTTCAATTAAAATTCCCAGGGCTTTATGGAATTTCGATTTTTTTTTTCTTTTTTTAAGTTGCTGGCAGTGTCTTTGACATCTGTGTGAAATTTTACGTCAAAATATTCATCAGTGTTTGAGTTACGCTTGGCTTTTGTGAGACGCTAAAACTGATTCCGGTGATTTTGAAATCTCTGAATTAATTGAGCAAAGAACTTGCATTAAATTTTGTTTGCGGAAACGTATCGAATGTTGCAGAAGGAATTCGATGAGAATTCCTATATCATGAAGAAATATTTACAAGTGGTATAAACAGTTCTAAGAATGCAGAGAACGCGTTGAAGACGAAGTGCCCTCTGGCCGACCATCAACCTCAACCGAGGAAGCTCACATCCAAAACATTAAAGATTTAGTGCTTGCAAATAGTCGATTTATAATTAGAGACCTTGCTGATGATGCTGGAATTTCAAAAGGATCTGTCAATTTCATTTTAGGCCTCAAAAGCGTCAAATCTCGATTGGTACCGAAAACACAGAATGCACCAGCTCACACTGCATTGATTCTTCGTGACTTTTCCACCAAAAGGAAATCCATATTGTTCCACAACCCCGTATTCACACCGTACGACTTCTGGCTATCCCTTCATAAACTCAAAACACCACTCCGGGGGCACCGTTTTGAGTCGACTGAAGAGATTCAACGTGAATCGGTGCGCGAAGGCCATCCCTGTCGATGACTTTTAGCATGCATTGAGGATTGGAAAAAAGTTGGCATAAATGCATTGTGTCCGGAGAGTTATTACTTTGAAGGGGATGAAATAAATTTGAAGAATAAATAAAGAGTTTTTGAAAAAAATAATTGGTCTTTCTTTTTTGGGCACAGTAGTATATTAATAAATAAACAATGTACCAATGGCAAATGAATTTTAGCTAGGTGCATGCAAGATATTAAACAATTCAATGTATTACCAGTTTAAATGCAAATATAAATCAGATTATTAATAGTTTGATATGATTTTGGTTAAGTCTAGTGTGTCTATGTAATATATAGAAATTATAATTCTCTATGCAAAAAAAATTTTTTCTTGGCGGCAAAATAAATTATTTTTAAAGAAATTTATAAGCAGAGATAAAACAATACTTTGCTTGCAGATCTTTTTATGTTAAAAAACAAATTCTTACAAAAATGTTTTCATTTTTTCACCATAATTCTAAGTACAGCTTTTAAAAGCAGTAATTTTTACTGTCCGTTGTACGAACAGAATAGAATAATTAATATTTCATAGTTATATTATCTTCCAAAAAATTTTCTTCATGACTTAAAAATGAACAAAAAAACGTTATGTAAATATTGCTTGCGAAAAAAGCGTACAAATTTTAAGAAAAACAGATTCGAAGTTTTTAAAATTCTATTATTTATGAAATCCAATTATTTATCGAAGAAAGCTATGAGGCTTGTCGTACTTGCAAAAAAAAAAAAAAAAAAAAAAAGTGTTAAAAATGAAATGCCTTCGTTTCACAGTGCCTCCATAGAATATATAATATTATGCATAAATGAAATAGTTGTTATGCATGCATATAGTTTTTTATTAGTATTTGTTTAATATTTAAAAGCATCATGAAGATACTTTTCTTTCTGCTCTTGTATAAAATTTTTCTTTTTCGCTGCAAATATAAGAAAAAGTATATTCGAAAGATAAATAGTGAGTATTTGAAAAGAAAGATTTCTATTTTTTTATTGAATGGTAATCCAATTTTTTAAAATTAAAAATTTAAAACAATCGTAAAAGCAACTAGGATATGAAAAAATTAACACTATTTTAATGAAAATTTAAATAAAACATTTCTTAACTATTAATTTTATTATTTGAAAACTCAACCAAAAGTGATAATAAATAAAAAAAAAGGTTAAAAATTAACACTAAATTATTTATTCTATCATTTTTCAGATTTGAGTTTTATTAATTAAAATTTTAATCAAAAGTATAGTATTCAAATTTTAATTAAACAAATATTTAAATCTGACAAATTACATGTATATAATTTGGTTCTGATTTTTCATATCGTTTTAATTTTTTATGTTCTTGAATCTCTATTGAAATAAAATGGACATATATTTGTAAACTTTTCAGTTCATAAACAACAAAATCAAAAGCTTTCCTTTGTTTGACCAATAAATTTTAATCAAGAAATATCTTTAACAATTAAATAATATTTAAAACATGTAGAAAAAGGTTATAAATTCCATTTTGCCAATTCTTCTACACACAAAAAAAATTTGTATCTGTAAGTAGAAATTTGAATTTTTTACTGCCTTACACTATTAATTATAATATCCATTAAATACTTTAATAAAATAAGCATTATCTATACCAAATTCAGCGTTTGCTCAATACAGCTTCGAATAGAAAAAAAGTTTCCACAACTTTTCTAAGGTCGACCCATCATTGATGATGAAAATGGATTAGATACAAAAGCACTTTTTTATCTATTCTAAGTTTGGTATCCATCAACAAAAGTGCTTAGAATCTGGTGGGAGTGAATATGAATATCCAGATGGGCACACGCAAAAGTTTAGTACTTGGTATCTATTTGACTGCCTGTCACACCTACAACAGATAGGATCTTTTTATCTTCTTTTCTGTTGGGAACAATCATCACGTCCAATAGAAAGGGCGTTGTCTTTCATTATGACAACATCAGATTTGCCCACCACTCTTATGATTGCATACAAACCAAATTAGAAATTCTTCTTCTTCCATTACTTTCTGTTCATGTCTGTTAATCAAATAACCGTATTAAATAAATCTACATCATGATTATTAAACTCTGATTCGTTAACACAAAGCTAAAAGAAGATACCAAGCAATGAGAGTAAATATAATCATATAAAATAAAAGTATTTAATAAATAACAATACATTAGTAGATAAATATATTTCATAAACATTTATTGATTTTATTTATTGTTCGTATTTAATCAAACATAAATAAAAGCGAACTGAAGTTAATTTGATCAAAGTTAAATAAATTAAACAAAAACATTTTAATGACATAAAAACGTGTATCCGTTTCATAAATAAATATAAAGATTAATTTCAGTATTAGTATAATTCGGTACTTGTTTAAAAGATTTTTAGTATTAAAACTTCTGAAAATTGTATTGAGGTCTATGGATGTATTTAATTTTGAAGAGTAAGTAATTTTTGTCAGTAATTTTGGTTTGTAATTTTTGTCATGTGCAAAATTTTATCACAGTAGTAATATATTGCAGACTAGCATCTACGAAGGTGAAAATACGAATCCGTTTGTGGTGTACTAGAATCACTGATTTCAGAAATGTGGAAACTATCAGTGTATATAAGCGCTCTTATAAACCGTGGAACTATTTCTTAGAATAACAGGTTTTTCTAAATGATAATAAAACAGGATAGTTTGACAGGTCCAAAATAGCGTTATTACAATATTCAGTAAATGAGAAAAATTTGTATCAGTTTACAAGTCAAAAATCTTTGGTAACAAAATTATTGACTTACCGTTAAATCATCTTTGTCAATGCAAGTTGTGTAATTGGACCAAGTTCTATTAGTATCAGGATGTCTGTACCAAGTCCCATCTGGATTGCACTCTTTGTGAGCTAATCCTTTATAAAACAAATTATATATATATATATAAATAATAATTTATTGACATTTTGACATATTAAATAAATGCACATGTTTACAAAAATTACTATTACTAGAATATTTGAAAATTTAAAACATAGAAAAAATATGTAATATTGCTATATACTTCAGAAGGCTTCAAAATAGGATTAAAAACATATTAATTTATATAAAATTTGTTTTTTTTTATACGTAATACTTTAAAGATTTTTTAAAAATAGGCAAATACCAAATTTTATTAATATAATAAATAGTTTAATTTCCTTTTAAATTTTTGTTAGTTTATTTTTCAGCAAACTTTTATTTTAGATGATTTCATAATATAACTTTAATAAATAATAATAAATTCATAGCATAATTAAAATAATAAAATTTCATAATAAAACTTTACAGATATTTTTAGATTCAATTAATATTAAAAATATGTATTATGCTAATTAACAATCGCTAAAAAAATACCATACTAAATAATACCTAAAAATACTACCTGCTAACTAATACTAATAATAATATTATCATTCTTCACGATTTTTTAAACATTACTTAATAGTTTTACTGTAGATGGTAACCTATGTTACACATTTTTTTGAGTGGTAGAGTAGAAAAAATGTTATATTAAAGTAAATTAAATATATTAAATAATGTTAATACCTGAAAAAAATATTGTTATCGTACAACAAATAGTGCTTTACTAATAGCACAATATTGTGTTTTTAAACTAAGCACAACCTGAAGAATAACAACAGAACACAACCTAAATAGCCTACGAGTATTTCAGTTTCGTGACGTGAGCTTTCGAGTGCATGTACAAAAGAATTCCATGAATAATATATTAAGTGTTTTTGTGTTACAGTCCACTGTGTATGTGATTGTTTATTTTCGAGACCATAAAATTTTACACGGTCCCTTCGAGCCGACAGTTGGTTTTGTAAACAACAGCAGCTGATGATTTCGTATTTGGCGAGACATTAGCTGTTGATAAGTCAGAATTCCCAGTGAGAGCTGGATGAGTGGCAGTAATTTAGGTAAAAGTAAGTTGCTGTCCAATTTTCCTTTGTGTATGTCTGCTATCACTAAGGTAAAATGGGAGTTAAAATTCATGGCTGAAGAATTCGCTTTAACGTTTTCAACAAGATGGTGCTAAAACTATCCATTTAAGGGATATAATTTTGAAAAGTTATTATTTTCTAAATGCTATTGAATTAGTAAAAAAATATATTTCATGTCGTATTTGAAGAAAAGAAAGCAAAACAAGAAAAAGAAGAAAGAGAAAAAGCAGAAAAGAAAAAAAATAAATAGAAAAACTAAAAAAAAAAAAAGAGAAAGAGTAATGAAAACTAAACAAGTAGAGAAAACTAGTAGAGAAAAAAACTAGTAGGAAACAAGCAGAGAAAAGAGTTCGAGTTACATATTAGAGAGAGTATTCGAAGAAATACATTTCTAAATACTGGAGTTTAAAAGGGAAATTCAAATATTTAATCTAGAGAGCCTCATTAAGAGTATTAAACGTTATCTTTTTCTGTCCTGTGAAAATACAGACTGTTGTCCTTTTGGCCAGTTTTCAGAAAAAGCGTTGACATAAAATGTTCCCAATAAATTAAAATCTACAATTCTCTTAAGCTATATAACATGTGGCTGAAATGTTCGTAAAGACACATAGATGGCGCTACTAGTATTAAATCCATATGATTTGCGCTAACCTTCAAAAGACACGTGTATAAATTTGACAGCTGTTGCACTATTAGTATGTGAGTTAAAGCATTTTTAGTGAAGTTATAGCATTTTTAGTGTTCATCACGTATCGGCTGACTGTCGATTGACTCCGGTGTGAAATGATGGAGCCATGTTTCATCCATTGTCACATATCGACGCAAAAATTCGGGTTTATTACGATTGAACAGCTCCAAACACTGCTTAGAATCATCAATTCGTTGTTGTTTTGGGACGATTGTCAGCTCGCGCGGCACCCACTTTGAACAGAGCTTTTTCGCATATCCAAATATTTATTCACGATATGTCCAACACGTTCCTTTGATATCTTTAGGGTCTCAGCTATCTCAATCAACTTTACTTTTTACGGTTATCAGAAATTATTTTTGTGGACTTTTTGATGTTTGCGTCGGTAACAGCCTCTTTGGGGCGTCCACTGCGTGCATCGTCCTCGGTGCTCATTTCGCCTCGTTTAAATTATAGCAAACCACTTCTCTACGGTTGATTTTCCTGGTGCAAAGTCCGAATAATGTTTATCAAGCCAAGCCTTGGCTTCAATAGTTTTTTTCGCCAAAAAATGCTTTATTAACACACCACAAAATTCCTTTTTATCCATTTTTTCAAACAAAAAGTTGCTTCACTAAAAATGCTATTACTCACATACTATTAGTGCAACAGCTGTCAAATTTATACACGTGTCTTTTGAAGATTAGGGCTAACTAAAAATTATATATATTTAATACTAGTAACGCCATCTATGTGTCAGCCTATGAACATTGGGATCCCACCTGTTATCTGAAAAGTGCTGTGTAATTATAATAAATTAAAAACGATTGTATAAAAGAATTTCGATCAACATTATAGGAATGTTTGGATGGCTTTTCGTAGGGAAAGAAAACTGCCTTCAGAAAGCTATAGAGAAAAAAATCAAGACTAGGTGCTTCTTTTGAGAATTATTGTCAGTTGTGTAAGGTACATGATTTTCAGTCATCATATGAGGTAACTGTTTCGGATAAAACTTTTAGTTTATTGGATCCCGAACTGATGACTCTATTGGAGTCAAATTAGGAGAATTGTATTTTAAACCTCAACAATTGTGACAAGTGCGATATTTATTTTGCCCTAAAGGGTAAATGTAAACTTGAATCTAAATTGTTCGGTCGATTTCTTGGAATGGTTTGGAAGAAATCGCAAAATTTACGTTTTCAAAAAACGTTTCGAGTATTTTTATCTGAGTTAAAAATTTTTAATGTGTTTTAGATAGGTTTGTAGGACTAATGGAAGCCATGCGTTATAATATGTCCAGCTATTTAAAAAGCTGCCTATTCACGACAGAGTAGAATTTTAAAAGGAATAGAGTTTTCTTTAAGTGTTTGTCGCCGGATTTAAACAATGCTGCGCTAGAAATTGTTTTTATGGAAAGTCGATAGTAAATTATTCATTATACAAGATAGGTGAAAGATATTGCGAATAGGGACCAAACAAATTTAGATAACATGAATGCATCATTTCTTAAGTATCACACTGAAGGAGGGGATTGGGATACTTTGATCCTTACTAGCATGCTCTATTTGAGTAATCCAATCATCGCTACTAGTTTGGCGAGAAACTAAAAAATGTTTATTGCGAGTAATTAAAGGTAAGTATTCCGCATGATAATAAGTGCGGTGTCTTTTAGATGGTGGAAGTCAAACATGTTTAATAAGAAGGGCGTATGTAAATCGATTACGACTTTAAACCCATTAAGAAAAATTCTTTAATTTCTTAGTTAAATGATCCGTTCATGTTGGTTAATGGATGAGTTAGAAAAACAATTTCAAATATAGATAAAAATCTTTAACGTAGGGTAGACTATGCTGGTAGTCAGAAGAATTGCGAATCTTGTGCAGATTCCGTGTTAGATGCAAGTGGTGGAGTTTCGGATATGATTCCTTTAGCATATAATAGCTTTAATATAACTGGCAAAATTGATATGTTGTTAGGTACAGAAGTGTTTTTTAAACCTTTTAAGAGCAGGATGAATATATTCACAAAATTCTCAGTGTTGCAAAATACTGTAACTGGCCATGTAGCTAGTGGTTGTGTGAATCAAATGAATGAGATTAAAGTTCATAGTGGTTTGAACAGGAAGGAGATTTAAATGAAACGTTAAAAAGTTTTTGTAGGGTATAAAATGTCGAGATAACAAAAAATGAAGCATATGTTGTATGAGAGGAATACTTTGAGCATACACATGTAAGAAAGGAAGAAAGGGAGGGGGCGCGGTACGTAGTTGCAATACATCTCAGAGATGATTTTTTTCTTGTTTAGGCCAACCTAAGGATGCTGCTGTTATAATAATTAATTCACTTGTAACGCTTGTTTAGAGTTGCATAATATTTCTCATTATATAAAATATTTTTTTACACACGAAAGAAGTTGAAGAGAATAAGAAACCTGAAGAGACATACTAAGCAACACATCACGGAATATATAAACCGCAAAAGAGTACTACAAAATTTAGTGTCGTGTTCCAATTGTTCTACGTTGACTACTAATGATATTGTATGACACTTAACCCTTTACAATAAAATTGTGGCAATGTTATACAAGATAATTTAATTTTGATAATCATGGGATTTTGAAAGAATTTTTATGACTTGACGGCAGACGTCAAGATGATGTATAGAATAATCTGATAGATTTGAGATATCATTGTTTTCAGAGAATCCCATATAAGCTAGTGATGCACATAAAGACGAAGACATATGACACTGTGAGTGTACTATGAGGACGCGAAACAAATGTCGATGGATAGAGTAGTTTTAATCAAGTTTCTTTCCTATACTTCGTGAAAACTTCTATACGGATAACGTATTGTGTGAAGGAAGGCCTATTGGAAAAGGCTAAAGAGATCCCCTTTGTACCCCCCGCCCCCCAGGAAAAGGTTAAAGAGTTGTAGCACCAACTTATTCTGATTTTGACGAAAACGGGAATGAAACTTCAAAAGTGGTGTGCCAACCATATAGAAATTTTGCCAAACTCGGACGAAGACGTCAACTTCTCAAATTCAGCTGAGACAAGAACTTCGTGAGTACCATGGAAATCTATAAAGGATTGCACTTCTTTCAGAGTTAAGGTCGAACCTATCAGTAGTTACATAAAAGACGGATGTCATCTACAATAGTAAAACCTTTCGATCCATCCCTGGCAACCTTGATCCCGCCAGGATTTGGCGTCTTAAAATTGATTGGAGTGATACTGTCCTAGCTAAAGAGAAAAATGAATGGCGTCCATTTCTGATTGTATTAAATAATATAGGCAAATTTAATAATGAAAGAAAAATCATAATAGAGGAAGCTACAATAGTTGAACCCCCTGAGTTTGCCGAAAGTTCAGAACGTTGCTCTGGAGCAGCAGTCTACTGCAAATCCTAACATTCATCAGGACATAACTTGATGAATCTAATAACGAGTAAATGTCAGCCTTTTATTGTTAAAAAGCCTAACAATTTCCAGCCTGGAACTGTGTGCCGCGGTTTTTTTTATCCCAGTTAGTGAAAATAATCGATTTACTTTGAATTTCAAGACAGCGTCAAGGTCATATTTGAAATGATTCTGTGATAGTGTTATCTTGGCTACAAAAAGAGAAAATGGATCTGAAAATATTTGTGCCAAATAGATAACTACAATTCAAGAGCTTTCATCTACTCAGCAGTGGCATCATATTTCGTTAGGGAAAACCAGCTGACATTTTATCTCGCGGAGAAAAATATAGCCTGGAGAACTTGATGTTCCCATTAAAAATTTAAGAAAAATAAAGAATGGAGGCTTACTGGGGGAGACGGACTCCTATAAGGGTCTGAATAGGATAAAAAGAATGTAATAGAATAAAATGTAGAAAAAATAAAGAAATAAGAACATTAATATCTAAAAAATAATATCCTTATATTATATATAAAAGTACCAATAAAAGAAGAGGACACATCAGAGAAACGTACAGAAGAATTCTAAAAAAGAACATGGAAAGATAATAAAGAGGTGGATGACAAGTGTACAGCCCAGACTTTTTTGAACGCAATGAACAATCTCGGGCGGGCAAATCCTATTTCAATTGATTGTGAGGCATTCGATTCAGAATACAAAAAGTCTTACAAAGATTTTGATGAAAAATTGCCTGTATTTAAAATAATACTGAATATTTTTGTGCATCAATTAATTAATTTGAGCGACAGTTATGTAACTTTTTTCGGATTATGTGTTATGTTTTCAGGTTTTTATACAATTCAATTCCTTGATTAGGGTATCAAAGTCCCTTGGAATTGCAAAAAGTGCACAAGACTGAGGCATGACTGATTTAAGATGATCCAAGAACCAGAATTTGCCTCTAAAATTTAAAGCCTCCAAAGGAAGATATGCGTGCAACTCAGTAGGACGTTAAAAAAACAAAATCTCGTTTTGGGCTGTCGTTTTGGTAACCGGTAAGGTAACATAGATTTAGTTTTGTGAAGAGGCATCCGGCAATTTTGCCCAAGATTTCCATAAACTTACTCTTCTTGTTATTTTGTATTTACACCAAAAATGTATAAATCGGTGTAAATGTAATATTCGAGAGAAATCTTAGTCGATAAGTGGCTTCATAGAGACAGAAAATTTCTTGATTATCTCTTTAATTGTTCTTTAATTATTAAATATTCTATGTTTAACTGTAGATTTTTGTGGTTCATTTACGGTTAAAATTAAAAACTCACGAAGAAGTATTCTCCACAAGTTATATGTATGTGTATTTATATAATTTGCATTTAAGGCAGTGCACTCGAAGTGATTTTTTGTCGAATCTTATGTCTTAAATGTAATGAATCTCTTATCATTTTTTGCCAAGTTAAAGATATTTATTGCCAAGAGAAATGTGAAGTTAAAAGCTAAAGTGAAATGAGCTAAATTGTACTTGGACAACGCATGGAATTTTATCGGTGCTAATAGAGAGATTTTATGAATTAGTTAAAAAAACAAAACAAATGAAAAATTAGCTGGTTATTTATTTATCTAAAACATCGACTGGAAATTCATTCCACACAGAGCACTCAATTTCGGAAGACTTTGGGAAGCAGCATTTAAGTATTTAAATATAAAGAGAGTTGTAGGGGAAGAAAATATAACTTATGTAGAGTTTCTTATTGTAGTAGTAAAATTTGAAGGAATTTTAAAATCTAGGCCTTTGTGTCCTGTGTCAACTAAAAAGGATGATTAAGGAGTTTTAACCCCAGATCATTTCTTAATAAACACTTATTCTTCTTAATAAACACTTAACACTTTCTTAGTTCACTTATTGAGCCAGTTTCGACTAATTTAGTAATAAAAGACTCAATAAGTGGCGGAGGATATCCTACTGTCAATTGATATAAGGAAAATAGTACCGTATTTATTTAAGCGTGTTGCAGCAGCATAGTAAATGGAGGTTTGAAAGGGACAATTTGCTGACTCATAAATAGGTTGGAGTCGCATTATTAATGTATTTTATGCTGAGGAGTGAAAAGTTTGTATAACTCAGGTGAAAACCCAGTCAGGTATGTTTAAAAGATATGCCTCTAAAATTCTAACTCTTGCCTATGCCAGAGTGAGTATCGGATTTGAGGTTTTAAAACAGATGTTTATATTTGTAAGGGTTTAACTTTTAAATAAATTTAAGAATAGATTTTGATATTTTAAAATGCACTCTTGCAGTCTTAATGTATAATGTAATATATATATATATTTTTTACATTGTTTTGGAAGTAATTTTATCCTACCGTTTGAGTTTATTGCAGCACAGGTTATTGAATGTTTAGTTAAAAATGTCAATGGGCAGCTGGTATGTTGGTGCATAAGAACTCCAGCTCTACCAACTGCAGTACATTGTGTTTTTAATTTAATTTAAAATTGCGGTGTTTTTGTGTGTGTTTATTTTGGAGACCATAAAATTTTGCATATAATAAATGCTGATTTTTATAATTTTAATTAAATCTTGTGCAGAAATTAAGTCCTTGATAAATAAATTATCTAGGACTTAAATTTCTGCATAAGGTTTTTCTATCTATTCTTAAATTTTGAAACACTTAAACTTATTGTGAAAAATAACAGATTTTTCAAAACTAATTTCTTCGTATAATTATTTTTTTCATGAACACTACTTTTGTTATGACAATAAATATGTGTACCGCAATAAATAAATGTATCCATTAATAAACTTTGTAACGGAAAATAAATTTTAACAGTGAATTAATAAAAAAAAAAGCTCGATGAATATATAATACTCTTAACTGATGCAACTTGTAATGCATAACTTTTATCATAAAGAAAATTAGTATGACTAAGAAAAAAATAGCAAATACTAAAAAAAAAATTTGAATTCTCTTTTTTTCCTTAGAATTCGTTTTATAATATATAATATTAAACAAATAAAAAAAAAATCTGGAATCATTTATCATTATAATTACATCCTTTCAAAATTTGTAACAAGTTTAATTTATTAATTTTTTTTTAATGAACCGATTTTATTTTTATGCAAATTAAAAAAATATTAATGCCTCTCTTTCAAATAAAATCTATCCATAATTAGCAGCAAAGTCATTTAAAACTAATTATCAATGCTTTTACAATTCAGATTTGAATTTCTTGGCTTCAAGAGAGCTTATTAAGATGTTAAATAGATTATGAAACGTAAATGTACTTTAAGAATTAATTATTTCACATTCTGCGATAAAAATTAAATTAAAATTTCAAATTTGCATTGTAACTTTATTTACACTTGGGTAGCTTCTGAAATAATAATTATTTAACTAAAAGAAAAAAAAAAACTGAAATATTAACTAAATTGCTGTTTTTTAATTAGATTTTTATTTTGGGAAATACTAATAATAAAACGGTGGAAAAAGTATTTTTATAGAATAAGAAGTCATACTTATTATCTCTTTTTTTTCCCCTAATGAATTGAATAGTGAAGCAATTAACAAAAATTTGCAAAATCCACATTCAGGGAATTTTTTTTTTTTCAAAACACAAATTGTAAATGTCAGAATTAGCATTAAAATGTCCTTTAAATGTCAGTTTATCAAGTAAAACGTCGTTTTTTAGCTTTTATACTTATTTTACTGGATAAAATCACCGTGCAGCACCGTATTTGCCAGTGCTACAGAAAACGCAAAGTTTTTTTCTTTAAAAATCAATCGTCCTTCATTGTTAAGTGATATGCAAACGAAACGATGTTCTGTTTGTCCCATTGCATTCTTTTATAGTTAAACTCTATATTTTAAATACGACTTTCGTGTAATAATTATATATATATACATGCGTGTATGCGTATATAATAAAACTAGTATTTCTATTATTGTAATACATAAGAAATCTAATTAATTTTTTGTTACAGTGCTTTCTTCTACGCCTTGTAAGAGCTCCCCCTGTGGCGTTCAGAAGAAATGGTCAGTAGGCCACGAGACTCTCACCAGAGAGGAAGTACAGCGCAACCTGCGCTTCCGCAGAGAAAATTTAGTTTGTAATCTCTCATCGCGATAAGAAATATATTCACTGTAACAGTTGACCTATATGCCTTTAAATGTGTTAAATATTGTATGCTTTAGTTGTACGTGCGTGCTGTTTTGTTAGTGTATAAATAAAGCTATGAGTCTCAAACCTTTGTCTCAATCACACCCAGTTATAATTCAGCTGCACAATCGACAACACTACATTGTGAAATTTTTCTTTCTTTATTATTATTTGAAGAATTAATCAAAAAAAGCAATAATGATCTACTGATAATGATAAATCAATAATGATAATCTTACTGGTGTCAAAAACTCAATTAGTCCGTCGCGCCATTTGCTGTATGCATCTAATACACGATAAAATAGATTTCTAATACAGATGTTAATGTAATTTTCTAATATTGCAAATAAATTGTAAAAATAATGGGAAACTGTATTTATTTATTAATTGTTCTTTTGCCTAGCATAAAATAATTTTAGGCATCTTTGCTAGAAACATGTTGCGTAACGTCGTCCATAAAAAAAAAAATTCAAAATTACTTACTTTCTGGCAGAAAACCTGTGATGAAACGAGGACAAGGAATGTAAGCCGTTTTTTCCAGCTAGGGTGTCATTCCAACAGCCCCATCCATCGAATGTGCGAGGGCAATATAATTCTGAAATAGAAGAAAAAAAAAATGATTTTATAATCCATTTTCTACTTTGTCTTCATTTTTAGCTTTGTTTTAAGAAATTGGAACTTTGCATAAAATTTTTGCAATTTTACAGAAATTTCGCAGAAATTATTTTTAAAATTTAAATTGAACCTTCAAACTAGCTTTATTTTTTTTTTTTTAATTAATCCTAAAAATTTTTTTAATACTTAGTAAAACATTGAAATATTTTTAATTTTTAAATGAATTTAAAATTTTGAGTATTTTAACAAGAACACATTTCCTAGATGAGCTGAAATTTCTGCAAGAAACTTCTACATCTCAAGATTTGAAATCTACTGGGTTTTTCTTATTCATGTTGTTTCTTATCCCACTTGGTCGTCAACATCCTCTAGATCAAGTCCATGAACCCATGTATCTTAAACAAACGAGTCATGATAAAGTCAAACGAGTCATGTCTTTTTTTGTTCTTGACCTTGTGGCACAAAGAAATTGGACACCCATGGGAAACGTCCGACTTTATCACACCAGGTTATACCCCTGGGCACTAGGTACCCGTTTTAGTCGCCTTTTACGACATGCATGGGTTACAGTGGGGCTATTCTAACCCGGTACCACAAGGGGTCTTATTCCTTTGACATATTAATGATATTTATTTTTAATTAGGCATTTTTATTTTTATACACTTCAACGAGTAAATTATTTTAAATAAAATAAAATAATTAAAAAATAATTTTATTTTTGTGCAGGAATAAAAAAAAAAAAAATTATAATTATAACTATAAATTTTAGCTGTTAACACTGCATTAATTTTTTTTTAACAGCGTTTTCATGTAAAGTGTATATTATCTTGAAATATTTTGTAGAATGTACAAAAAAATAGATGTTCAATAAATTAATTATATGGTAAATATAAGAATCCATGTTATCACTCGTTTATGCATATGATGTAAAATACTGTGGACAGAACCATTTAAAAGCACTGAATAGAAATAAAAAAATATATATATTAATTGTTAGGAAAAGTGTTAAAAAAAAAAAAATAATAAATTGTTAGGAAAATTGCAGGTTTCACATTCACGAAGTAATTACATGTTGTTTTTCTTTCATTTTTTTGAATTTATAATTAGTTAATAGTATCACTTTTTTAAATATGATTCTCTTTAATTAGTGGTTGCTATGAAGTATCTTCTTTTCACCTCTACTTTCAAACGGAAAGATTAAATGATTGTTCAAACTTTTTTTTTAATATAAGCGTGATGAATCTTCAATACTAAGAATTTGCAGAATTTAAAGGGATTAATTAGCGGTTTTAATACTAAATCTTCAATGCACCTTCAAGCCATACTTTTTTCTAAAAATTTGAAATATTTTTTTCATATAAACTATTCTATGTAATACTTTTAAGAAAAATTCGTTGTTTTCTGTTTTAAAATAATCGCGAAGCAACGATTGCTCATAAATAGCATATTTAAAAACGTTAAAAGTTTTTAATGTAATCTTATTAATAAATTTTTTTCTGTTGCATTGAAAAAAAAAATGTTATTTATCCCAAACTTTGAATTTTTATGCAAAATATGCAGAAAATACAGAAAATCTTTTTTGAGAAATTTTTTGTAAATTTTTTTTTTGTTAGTTGTTCACAATACACGTCAAAATTATCATTAAATACTAACTTCATTCTCTGTTTGTATGAATACAAATACTGTTTTTTAAAATATAATTTTTACGGAGATGGTATCTGATATGCTATTGTATATATGTAGTCAACATATAAAGTTAAATTATATTTTTAACAAGATATTTAAATTAATTAAACTTTTGACGTATAGTAACTCAACAGAATATTTTATTTTTGAATATTTCTTTTAAATAAAGCATATACTATTTTAAATAAATTTTTTTTAACCTACAGTAATACTTTTCAACGTTATAGTGCAAATATAAAAGCAAATGGCACAAGCGGTTAAATTATTTAATCACAAACATCAAAAATAAAAATATTACAATGTATTTCAATGATAATAATTTTACTATAAAAGTAAATTTAATCTGTTTGAATTATTAGAAATAGAAAAAAATCTGTGGTTGTCCTTGGGTGTATTCGTGAGATAATGAAACTTTTGTTTTCAACCTCTTTTTTCTTTACTTTTTTTTTGTAAGCTTTTGTTCAACTTATTGATTTTAACGTTGAATGACTCTACTTATACGAGGATGATGATTATTAGATAAAAGAAAGTATTATTTGGCACAAATGTGACAGATTTATTATTTTTATTTGGCATTAAACGTAATTCTTGTGGGTTTTCTAACAAATGGCATAATTAATATTGTTACCAAATGAATAAGATTGGCAATTACTTCATGTCAAACAATTGTCGTAGGTTTTAATGTGTTGTAATTTGTGTCATCTCATTAAAATGTAATAAATAAAATAAATAATTTTGAACATGTTGACAATTTTACAGGAAAAAAAAAACATATTTTTTTTTGTTTTAAAAGGAAGAAGTGCACTGAAGAGCATAAAATTCTTTTTACGGGAATCATGCACCAGGTAAAAGATCTTGCCAAAAATGGTTTAAGCAATTTAAAGACAGAGATTTTGATACATATTAAAAGAAGCCTTGCCAGCCAAAAAGTCACGATATGCTAAACCTGGTAAGGGTTATTGATTGATGTTTTGTTGTTGTCTTTTAATCATTTATTGTAAAAAACACGACAAAATACGAGGAAAGGCACGGCAATATCATTTTTTAACGTAATAATGGTTCGCTACATGTGGCGATACGCATCGTCTACAATATTATATGGAAACATTTCGGAGAGAAGCCACATCCCATCCGCCACATTTGTCAGACATTGATATTCCTGATTACTACTTGTTTTGATCTATGACGTCTGGTCTTTATGAGAAGCACTTCCATTCTTTCGAAAAGTAAAAAATTGGTTTAATCCGGTAATATCCTTAAAAAGGAGTTTTTTCTTACTAAGAATTCGTCTGTTGCAAGAGAGTTGCAAAACACGTCGTGTTTTGTAATGGACAATATTTTGATTGATGTTTTAAATAAATTATATTATGAAATAAATGTCTTTTTTAAAGGGAAAAACACGATTAAGTTTGATGTAATTTTCAAAAAAAAAAAAAAAAAAATAGTGTAATCATGAATTCTTCAATATGCTTATTCTTAGGGTTTAACTCATTAATTAAAATTGCACTAAAATATACAATGTAATGAGGAATCTTATTTTTAAATTTTGTATTCAAACAACAAGAAAAAAAAAGAAAATTAAATCTAGTTATTGGTATTTTAAAATATGACTTCCTACCCAATACTTCTTATTACACTGTGAATTGTTACAATTTATTATGAGTTTAACTTTTATTAAATTAACAAAAGTTCAGCATCTAAAATGTTTGACATCTTCAAGAGTCAATTAATGCATAATTACGGAGTTTCCATGACAAGATTAAGTTATGAAAACATACGCATTGTAATTAAAGCATATTAGTTAATATGTCAAACATAATTTACTCTCTTATTATTCTTAAATGTAAAAAAAACAACAACAATAAAATCTTACATTAATTAATTATTGAGAGGCATTAATAGTAGAGTTTCTAATCTTTAAGCACAATAATTAAGAAAAAGACAAAAAGGTGATTAATAGAAATGAATCACGTACAAAATTACGGTATACCTTACTTCACAAGAAATGACACTTTCTTTCAAATTCAATCACGATTATTTATTAGGTAAACAAATCTACTTCATATAAATCTTAATTAGAATTACGTGAAACTGATTTTAGAAGTTAAAGTTTAAAAACCAATTAATTTAGTGACATCTATATTTGAAGGAAAATATTTTGCAATTATATCATTGATATTTCCAAATTCACATAGATACTTCGGTTTTTCACACATATTCAATGCAGGTTTCATTATTCATATAATTTAATTCAGCCATAATTCTTTTTCATCGATTTAGAAACACTATAATAATTTAAATAATCTCAATTTTCCTATTTCAATAATGGCTATTAATTAGAAGATGTATAAAACCACTTCATAAATAAAGGCATTAATTTATTAATCATTGTCGTCACTAGATTTAATTAGCCTTCCGTAATTAAAGAATATTGAACAATGAAAACTATTTTTACTTGTCTAAAAAAGAAAATAAAACAAACAATGTTTCTGAAATGATGGCATACGAAAAAAATTTGGAATCGAGTTAAAAAATAATGCTCTAGGGTATAAAGGGTAGTATCTAGGGTATAATATATATAAAAATAATGCTCTAGAGTTTTTTCATATAATTTTTTCATAAATGTTCTTTTTTTGTATTCCCCCACTTGGCAGCTATTAAAAGCATTTTTATTTCTAATTTTATATAAGTAATTTTTGATATAAATACAAAAACAATGAAATAATTTCGTACGTGTTTAACATTAAAAAGCATAGGTTTGGCTTTCATTACATTCAGTTATAATTGATTCAGCTGCAACGACTTTCTTTACATTCAGCTGTAATTATTAGGAATCAACTATAATTTACATTATAATTATAGCTAATCCCTTCTTCTTCATTGGCGCAAGAACCTCATGGCGGCCAAGGCCGTCTGCTTTTCAGCTGACTTCGAGACAGGAGACGTTTTCTTTTTACGGGTAGGGTTGTCAGTCCTACACCCAACACTCTACAGTTATATTAGACCGGGACCTACAGTTTAGAGTGCATTCCGATCCACTACAAACATCCATGGCACAGTCACTCGGGAGGGCTAGTCACTCGGCCATCAGGCCCCTATTTTAATCAGGTATAAGAAAAGGTATAAGAAAATCTGGTATAAGAGTAATATGGTATAAGAAAAAAAGGTATAATCTGGTATAAGAAAATATATGGGATATATGAAATATACTGAACTCAAATTGAGAAATCATGAAAAGTAATTTTTTCAATCATTGCATTATTTGTTAGGTTTTCAATTTGAATAAAAACTGACAACTAAACAATTTGTTAAACCTCAAAAAAAAAAGTATACATAAAATATTTAAATGAATAATTTTCGTATGATATAGTTTGTATCAGATTTTAGCTCATATTTTAACCCATGTTTTTAGATTTACTATTTTTTTTTTTTTACCACAAAATGCCTTTTTTATTCTTAAACACAAGACTGAAAAATTTTTTTAACAATTATTAAAAAAAAAAAAAATACTTCCATTTTAATTTTCCAGTCACTAGTTATCAAAATCTATGCTAGCATATACTTTTAAAAACCAAATACAGATATGAACAATAAAAATTAAATATGAAATATAAATTTTTTTATTTAAATAACAAAATAAACAAATCTAAACTAAATAAACAACATAAAATCTTTGTAAGAATTAATAGGCATAATTTTAAAACAATACATGTTGATAACTTGTATAAAATATATACGCTCAAATTGCAACGTATCTTAGCAAAATCTTTTGTAGTATTTTGTAGCAAAAGAATAAGCAATTCAAAAAAGAATCTCCTGTTAAAAAAGAGGAACAAAAAGAAAATCAATTCTAAAAGAACGGACTAGAATCTGATACAGACCATGTTTCAAGAGGGCCGATTTAATCAAAGTTTACAAGAGAAATTGGAAAGTAAATTCCGATTCAAGCCAAGCAATATGTGCCTCGTACGAAAACGAAACAACACTAAAATAAATAAACAGAAAATTTACTACAGATTCTATATGTCCCCGCTGAATTGTAAATCAAGCAAATATTTAATAAAAGTTCTTTGAACAGATAAAATGACTGTTTACTTACATTTAACAGTCAAATGCAAGGCTCATTTCTTAAGAGTAAACAATACAAGATGTAAAATGCCTCAGGCTAACAGCAGTTGCTGTTTTGGTCAAAAAAGATATTTCAAGGTTCTGTTGAATTCTTGAAAGGAATTCGTTATTTACAACAAAAAACTAAATTTTCGGTGAAAACACATATTAAAATAAGTTTTATTCTAATAAAAAATAAATAAATAGGTCTTGCATTAGTAGATTATTTACAACAAAAATTCTAGAAAAAAATATTCTTTTCAAAATTTACCCATCTTATTTATTTTCTTTTGGTTGCCGGAAAGTATGTGCAATGATTCCTTTTTTTTTTGAAATTGAATTTGTAATCCACCATAGGCAATGAAAACAAGAATTTCGAGTTTTGGTATAAATCCTTTATAAAGGTTTAATTTTCGTTATTGTCAACTTCTTTTAGCTCCACTATGGATATTGAGATAAAGCAGCATCGACGAGCGTATCTCTCTTCTAGTCGTCAATAATAATTTTTTTAAACAAAGACTTATCTTTTACTTTGAAATGAGTGGTAAATAAAAATAAAATAAAAAGGATTTCTTCTTTTCATATAATACGAAAGATTTCCAAGATTAGAGAAAAAAATTCTCTTAATTCCTTTATTATTTGAAAATATTTCTAAGTACTTAAAATATAATTCAAATTGGTTTTAAAGTATATAAATTATTAAGAAAACTAATTTTAAATTGTTTAAATGTGTTCTAAGGAAATATTAGCACTAAAAGTATTAGACCGTGGGTCAGTGAGAACGTGCGCCCCTGGTTAGCATTGGGGAGGAGGTTCAATCCACTGTCGGCATTGTGGTAAACACTGTTTAAAAAAACAAGAAGACTTGATGGCGTTTGTGATGTGAAGTTTCTAGCCCCGTTACACAGATTACCTGGTGGGGCTTTTCTGGGTTTTCTCCCATGCGATAAGCAAATGTGGGATATTTCTCCCTAAAAATCTTTGCAGAAGGCACAGCCTTCCTTCTTCAGCAATTGGTTTGGTTTGTCGCTCAAGGGTTATTTTTTGCATACTTTAGGATAATTAGACCAGGACCTACAGTTTAATGTGGATTCCGAACCACTAACAAACATCCCTGCCATTCTCAGGATTTGAACCTGAAGCCTGCGGTACAAAAGCCAGAGGGCTAGCCAATTGGCCATCATCGACGTCTCCGGTCGATGATGGCCAATTGGTGGCTCCTCCATCACAGCAGAACCCCTTTCAATCCATCCATGAGTACACTACTCATGAGACGCTGCCAACGTCCCGCGCAGCCAGACACTGAGAATTAGACACGTCAATAATAAAAATACTCAATGGAACTAGTGTAATTTCTGCAAGAAATTACGCATTCTTTTTTTGAAATAATTAAATTTCATTTATTAGAATTTTCAAGAACAAATATTTTTTTTTAGAAATAGGTACAAAAAGTACTATAATATAAATAATAGCAAAGGAAAGTCTGATTTTAATAAAGAAGTAGGTATTTATTTCTCAAAATTATTATTTTATTTTAAGTACACTCACTGGAATATTCAAATTTTACAAAAGAAAAATCTATATACTACAGTGCTCAAAAAGTAAGACCAATTTTCAATTTAAAATTCCCGCAGCTTATGGAATTTCATTTTTTTTTCTTTTAGGTTGCTGGCACTGTCCTTGACATCTGTGTGAAATTTGAAGTCAAAATATTCAATAGTGTTTGAGTTTCGCTTGGTTTTGTGAGACGCTAAAACCGATTCCGGAGATTTTGAAATGTCTGAATTAATGGAGCAAAGAGCTTGCAATAAATTTTGTTTGTGGAAACGTGTTGAATGTTGCAGGCATTTCGTGAGCATTCCTATATCCGAAAGAAATGTTTAGAAATCGTGCAAACAGTTCAAAGAAGGCAGAGAACGCATTGAAGATGAAAAGCCCTCTGGTCGACCATCAACTCAACCGACGAAGCTCACGTCCAAAAAAATAAAGATTTGGTGCTTGCAAACCGTCGATTTACAATTAGAGACATTGCTGCTGATGTTGGAATTTCAAAAGGATCAGTAAATTCCACTTTTGGCCTCAAACGTGTCAAATTTCGATTGGTACTGAAAACACTGAATGCGCCAGCTCACACATTAATTCTTCGTGACTTTTTCGCCAAAAATGAAACCCATATCATTCCACAACAATCGTATTCCCACTGTGCGACTTCTGGTTATTCCATGAACTCACCACTTCAGGGACACCGTTTTGAGTCGATTGAAGAGATTCAACGTGAATCGCCGCGCGCTTTGAAGGCTATCCCTGCTGATAATTTTTTAGCATGCATTGAGGATTGGAAAAAAAGTTGGTATAAGTGCATTGTGTCTGGCAGGGGATTACTTTTTAAGGTGATGAAATAAATTTGGAAAAAAAAAATAGAGATTTTGAAAAAAAAAGAAAAGAATTGGTTTTACTTTTTTGGGCACAGTAGTACTTAAACTTTCGTACTCTGTATAACAAAGGGGCAATGTGTGACATTTCAAATAAATGCTGAATAATAATTTTCGAAACAATATACCTGAGATAAAAGTTTTATATTAAAATATCATATTAAAAGTTCAATTTATTTTTAAAATGAAAATTAATAATTGTAACTAAAACTTCTTTGTCAAATTGGATTCTCTTCCAACGATATCGAGTTATTCTTTAATAAAAAGTATTGGGATGAATTTAATAAAAAATATTACGATTAAAAATTAATAAAAAAAATAATGTGCTACATTTATTATTTTTATTATAAAAATAATCAGTACCTTTTTTAAAAAAAAATAAATTTTTTTCAATTAATAAAATGTAATAGAAAAATGTCTTTATTTAAATTAATATCTTTTGATAAATTTTCCATAGCAACTTCGATTTTGAGATAAATCTAGCTATTTTTCAAAGTTATTATTTGATTTATAAGATCTATTCCTGTTTTACTTAAAATTAATGTTCACCTTTTTACCGCAGCATTTGATTTTAAATTAAATAGAATCAATTGGATCCAATATGCATGAAATTATATGTTTAAGATTTGAATTTTATTATTATTGTTAATTTTATTTGAATAATAGTCTATTTTTTAAAATAATTTATTTTATATTTTTAATTTTTAAACGTTTTTGCGAAGATTAAAAAAAAAAAAAAAAAAAAAAAGCAAAAATAAAGGTGTTTTCACCATAAAAGTTCATGAATTTTTAATATTCTCATAAATATTTATCTTTGAAATCAATTGAATAAAACTTTTATCCACAATAAAGTGAAATAGATATTTAAATTAAAACATAAAATAATTCTTCAGCTTGCATTTTTAATGGGTATTCAATGACACAATAGCATTAGAAATATTGTTTTTGGGAAAAAAAAACTAAACAAATGACAAAATTTAAATAATTATAAGCTTTGAATTCTTTTTCAATAAACAGAATCAAAATCTCTACGATATAAAAAGTTTACAGCATCGTCAAATTCAATTTATTTTTTTTTACTGTTCACTCATAACAATTCACTACTTCAAGATTTGATAATGAAATCAGATAATGCATCAAATTTAAAATATGTTTTCACTAAATGAAAATCATCAGGGAAACATCAAGTGTTATTGATAACTTTTTAATGGATAACCGACTACTTTTTGAAGTGAAATATATATTCAAAACACTGAAGATAAGATATGGAGACACAAGTTTTGTAACAGAAAAACAAAGTCTTTATGAAGTCAAAAAGTTTTTTGTAAATACAAAAAATAATAAAAACTCTTTCTCTTAGCTGAATAACACCCCACAAAGAGAAACCGTTCAGATATTTGAGATTTCGTTAATAGTTTTTTTCAAAATAATTTATGAAAAGTTCTTCTAAATATCGATGATTCACATTAAAATATAAGTAAGTATAAATATAAATTCGTAAGTATAAGTATGTAAACTAGTGGTATCCAATTTTTATCCTTCTTCATGTATCTGAAAAAAAAATCCAGTCCCAGTTCATATTAAATTTTTAAAAAAATTTCGCGGATAATAAATATTATTTCTCATGATAATTCCAAAAAAAAAAAAAAAAAAAAAAATTTAATATATATATTTTTTACAATATATATGCATGTATCAATATTTAAGTAAAAATATGGGGAAATAATAATTTTTTTCACTTCGTGAAGAATTCCTTTTATATAACTAGTAAGATCAAATTGATTTAATCGCTGAAATATAATATATATTTTATGAAATAAAAATAAAGAATAATGTTATAAAAAATTTAAAATGTTTTTAGAGTTTTTTTCGTATATATGGGATTTGGAAAAATTAAATATTTTTAAAAATAAATCAAAAGATTTTATTTAGGACTGCATTTGTTATAGCTCTTGACAGCAAGTGGTCCATGGATTGGGCAGTCATGTTCTTTACAATATATATCAGTAAACTCCAAAACAATAAATATATAACAAAATAATCACTAAAAACAAAATAAAGAGCAGCGCTATAAAAATATTAATTGCATTTAAGATGCTCAAATGCCTATCAATTTCAACATTTTTATGGTATGATTATTTCATATGCTTCATTAAAAACTTTTGAAAATAATCGTTAAAATTATTTTACTACATTTAAAATACAGTAAGAATTTTTGTCAATTTCAAATTGATTAAATGATATTTTTTAATTAAAAGGAATTTGAAATCAAATAATTTGTCCACTCAACAGTAAATTTCTTGTTATCTCATCGTAACTTAATGGAATCCAGATTTTTCCAACTGATCAACTTCTCCGTTTTTCCAAATGATTGCCATTTCCATATTAAAAATACAGACAAAGCGATTTTTTTTATTTTCATAGAATTCTTTCAAAATAACAGAAAAATAATTTTTAATAATAGTTTTTTATTGAACAATGCTGAATATTTAATTTCTTCCATGTAACATTCATTCATGTATATACAATCTGAAATTTAATCTTATCTATATGACTTAGCAGGTTCTATTAAGCTTCGATGAATTTGTATCAGGATATACTTTAGTATTATTTTAAATGAAATTCAACTACCATGTTGTTCATGGTTGAATGTTTACTGCCATAGAAAATACAATAGGCGTTAGCTTCTTTGAGATTAATATTGGTCGAAGTTTCAATAAAAATATTTTTTTTCTTTAATGGTGGTTGAATGGTTTTGTTCAAAGTTTTAAAAAATTATATTTCTCTGAAAATATTTTAAAAGGGTACATATTAATATGTGAATTTAATGGCACACATAATACTAGCTCTATATTTTTAATAAATTTTATGTAATTTGAAATAAGCGATTTTACTTCGCTATGGCATTAAGGAGCAGAAATTAAAAAAAAAAAAAAAAAAATGCACAAGAACAATAAAGTATCTCGAATTAATGCACATTAATATAATTAAATCTTATTAATTCACAAATTCTGATTCCAATAATTATCTATATTATTATTTTGTTGCACCCAGATACACCAATGGAATTATTATTTTGGAAAATATTTCAGCATTTAATAGATGATTAGCAGGATTGCTGTTTTTTGTCGATGTTTTTGTGAATGTAAAAGAAGGGGAGTAACGTAATAAACACATAATACTTACTCCACATAGATCAATACATAAATATAATTAGGAAATTCTGAAATTTTTCAAAATCTTTATTATTAAATTAAAAATGATTAATTTATATAAAAGTTTAATTACATATTCCCAATCTTGCCAGATGTATGATTTAAATCTAATTTTATGCTATCATTTAGTGTGAGTAAAATCATGGATCATAAATCAAAGATCAAGGAAAAAAATTTTAAGTATCATTCAGGAAAATTTTGTTCGAGATGTATTAGTATTTTGACATTCTTATTCAAACCGGCAGTTCCTATAACGGAAAGTTAAGTTCAGGAAAAATTAACATGGATTCTTATAAAGTATTTTTGTCTTATAATGTTCGTGCAATAAAATGCTTACCTGTTCCAATGCTAATTTTAGGTGCAGAGAGAACTGTATCCAGACAGATTTCAAAAGCCTCAGCAGTCTGAGTCTCAGCATAAGGTGTTCTTTCAAGATTAACAAGCTCTTCAATGACTTGAAAGAGTAGGTCGGCATCTCCAGTCTAAAGACAAAACAAATTACTCTCTTACTTCTTTAAGAAAAATTTAAGTTAAAAAATAATAACGAAACCCTTAACATATTGCATGTTAATGATTTCAATATAAGACAATAAAATTATACCAAATATAGCTTTGAGTGAGAATTTAACTTATGTTCTTATTTAAATATTTCTATTTGTTTTTCATATGATATTTATTTTCTAAAATTTTTTTTCAAATTGCTTAAATGATTTCAAAGAAATATCACTTTTAATAAACTGGCTTGAAAAAATATCGAACTATTTTTAAATATGTGATCAATTATTAAGACATAAATAATTTATTTGCATAAATCAATTACTTTCACCCCTCCCACATTGTTTATCATTAAATGCTAAAGGGACTTATATATGTAGTAAACATATATATGTACAATATATATGTTTACTATATATATACATGTAAATATATATGTTTACTTTATATATGTATGCAAATATATATGTTTACTATACATATATATATGTAGAAAAATATTATATGATGCTCATTATATATGAAATTAGAATTGCCTAAGCTAATAGAATTATTTTCATTTTAATTCTAATAATTTTTTTTTTGATTTACGTAATGCTAATAATTTCTGATTTATTTATGTAATGCTAATATAATGATTTATGAAAATAATGCAATTCTAAAACAAATGGAGGTTAAAATTATACTTTAACCCTGTTTTAGTAGCAGGCAGTAATAAGTTAACATACTTTATTCATAACGATTCTCTCACTAAATGTATATAATAAAATAATCTAATAAAGAAGTTCAGCTGAGACTATACATTATCCTTGCACGTTATTTCACTATTGTTTTCGACTATTATCAATCAACTGAAGCCGAAGTCAGAAGTGATTCTTTTAATTATTTTCCATCAATGATCGTGAAAGAGACTCTTTCCTGTTACTGACGATGAGTTGATTGATTTTGTGTCATTATTACACAAAATCCATTAGCCTATTGGACAGATAATTAATAGAATAGGTTCATTTAAACTAAATAAAACTGGGTGACATATACACTGGAATGAGGCAAAGTTAACTACAACTAGTAAAATCAGATAGTGAAATTACTTCAAAACCTTCATTTGTTGATTATAGTTAACAAGTATTCTGCATTAACTATACAGTCTAAAGTTTTAATGAATATGAAATGTATAAAACATCAAAATGCTTTTAATTTTAATTCCATGATATTTGTTATAAATATTTAATTGTATAATAGCAGATTTTACTGAGTTGTTGAAGTATTTATATTATTTGTTTTGGATACCTATCATATATGAGATTTATTAATATGAATATTCGATTTGTTAACTTAATTTTTGGAAAATATAATTTTATTTTCATTGCATCAAAAACATAGAATCTTAAGTGTATGCTTAATTTTTTTAAAAGAATTTTCTCTTTATATTAGTTGAAGAATAGTTTCCCATAAATTTACTATTGATAATTTATTTGTTGTAATGCTTATTAGAAATTTTTAAACACAATAATTATAAAACTACATTAGTTAATATTAAATAGGTTTTCATGGTTATTTAAACTTTATTAAGGAAAATCAATTAAAATTTAAAACTAATCAGACAATTTACTGTATGAAATAAAAACTAACTTTCTAATAAAAAAAAATCATAAAAACATGAGATATATTATAGTTTTGCCTTTATAACCTCATGTGTTCTTTAGAAATGAAAAAAGAACAGATTTTTAGAATTATTTCCTAATTTTACACTTAATTTTTCTTTCACAATAAAAATATATATAAACTTTAAATTCGAAAACATTAGTTTTCTTTTCATTTGTAAAAATGCCCGAAGTGTTCAATTGAATGTTTTTGTTCAATTACTTTGAGCTATACTTAATAAATATATTAATTATTAATAATTAGAATCTTTTTTAGAACATTGATGTTTGTTATGCTAATTAATTTCTTAGACTTTACAGATATTTTTGTTTTTACTTCGACCATAATTTAAAAAAAATTATTTCTTCAAATGATCAGTAATATAAAAAAAAAATTTAAAGTCAATTCAATTTTTTTTTCACTATATTGCAGAAAGTCTTTTATAAATAATTTTCATTCATTTTTTTTAAATTAGAAAAATTCTCTCTCTTCACACACACACTTTCCATCTCTCTCACTAATTTATTCTCATGTTTCATTTTCCATTTTGTTCCTCCTTGACTCAGACTAGAACCCAGAATGAAAAAAGAATCTGAAAAAGAAATTTTTTTCCAGCGATCTACACGTTTCGCCACTGCATATCATGCTAAATATCTTATATAAGAGACATTTTTTTCTCCCATATAAAACTAAAATTAATTAATTAAATTTAATTAATGAATTAATATTTGAAAAAAACTGTATTAACATCAGGTGCCATCCACTACAAGTTTAAAAAAAATATATTTGAACTTGAGTGGATGAATAAAAAATATTTTATTAACAATTGAATATTTGAACAAGATATATAAATATATATAGAGAGAGTGTGAATTAATAGTAGGAATTGAAAAATCAATTCGTGAAAAATCTCTTTTCTTTTCTTTTTTGAAAAAAATATCTTTAATTTTATCTGACATTAATAAAAATCATAATAATAAAAAATTAATTATTCATTCGATGTTAATAATAATCACTTATTCTTTTAATCCTTGCCCAAAATTGCAAAACCGTTTTTGAGAAATTTTACAGAAATTTATAATTTAGTTTACATCATCGTTTGACTTAATTTATTTTTATATTCCTCATTTTTCCTAAATGTATTTAAATGAAATCAGTAAATTATTTCGACCAGAAAAAGAGGAATTGAATTTTGAGAGGATTAGTGTTCATTAAAAATTCATTCTGGATTCCTTTTTCTTTAAAAATATTTTTGCTATATTTTCAAAAAAATACTATAATTGAAAATATTATAATAAAATTATTATAATTGAAGGAGACGATTAGAAGTGTTATTTTCTTTTTTATCTATTCTTTGAATCATCATATATTTATCAAATTTAAATTTCTAATCCAATAATGCATGGCAAACCAAACTGTTCTTTTCCTAAAGTACTTTAATATCTGAATATTTTGATCATTAAAAATTCAGTCTAAATTTAGTAAAATATGTATTAAATTTAATAATTTTCTTTTAAAATTTGGATTATCTGTTTTGAGTCGAAAATTTAATGATTCTGATGGATTTTTTTCTAATCCTCTTTTCTGGAATCTAGCAAAGCCATTTTCTAAATATTTTTTATGAAGTCTTTTTTTTTAAATAACAATTAGAATCTCATTTCAAATTCTTTAAAATTGCAAGTATTAAAAAAAGAATGCATTTTACTTAAAATATATTGCTCATTTGAGACAGAATATATTTAATTAAGTTTGTGTTTCATTGGTATACTAAAAAATTATTATTTCTTTATTATGGTGTTCTTTATAAAGTTTCTTATCCCACATGGTAGACAGCAACATCTAGACCAAGTCAAAGAGCTCGTGTGTTCTTATGGAAGGAGTGAAGAGAAGGATGAGGGCAAGCACCCGTCGGTAGAATTCTGACTGGGCTCCATGTCGCTGAAGAAGGACGGCAGTGCCTTCCGGAGATTTTTAGAACTACCCTGCATTTTCGTATCGTATGGGGGGGGAGGGAACCCAGAAAACTCCTACCAGGTAGTCCGACTCACGAGACAAGATGCTGAACATCACAAACGCTATCGAGTGTTCTAATTTTATGAAATAGTGTCTACAACAAACCTGCCAGCGGATTGAACCTCGGCCTAATGCTCACTAGCAGTGCACGTTGTCATTGAGCCACGAGTTAGGCTAGCGAGCTCATTATAGTTAATGAAATTATTGATAGAAGCATAGTAAATCATATAATAATTATCTTAAAAAATTAGTTTAAATTTTCAAATGCCATAACAAATGAAATTTATAATACGCTACATTAATAGACTGAAATTGTTTATAAATGATTAACAATTTAAAAATTGTTTATTTTAAACAAAAATTTTCAAAATTTTTTTCAATAAAAAATAAGATTAGTTACGCATAAAAGTTATTTTTGCAAAGCTTTTCCTTATATTTCGTTCATTTAAATATATTTTAGATAATAATTTTCGTTTAAATCAGGGATGGCAAAACTTTTTCGGTCGCGGGCCAAAATCGAAAAAAAAAAAAAAAAAAAAAAGTTTGGCGGGCTAAGATAAATTTTCCAATATACAAGTATTGCAATTTAAATATATTAATGAGATGAATGAAATTGCGATTTCGTTTTCAAAAATTGATTATATTGAGGTTCGAAGTGAGATGTACTGATTCCACCACTATTCACAATGATGCTATATGTCCACAATTTTTCCATACGCAATCAATAATATTAGAACTCACGCCAAAAGAAAAACCCGCTGGCTGGAGCTTAAAAGGCGCAGTCTGCCACATGTGAGGTCTAATTCACCTATATTGGATTTTCATATGTCTGCTCCCCGAGAAAGAGAAAGTTTGTTGGAGTCAATCTACAGCTATAACTAACAAAGCACTTCCGCTTTTAACACTTTAACGATTGAAAGCTGTCTGTGCTTGCTATTTCCGTCAATTTATGTTTTATAGTACAAAAATAGAGAAAAATAAAAAGTTCATCAGTTCTTTGAAAAAAAAAAGGAAGAAAAAAATTTTAATCAAAGTAGAAAAGGAGAACTAATATATAAATATATATTACTGCAAATTAAAATTCTATCCGGGCCGGATAGAATCTTCCGAGGACGGATGTGGCCCGGGGGCTGTAGTTTGCCCATCCCTGGTTTAAATATGTGCTACAGTAAGCAACAAGCAATTTCAAAATAATCTACATAGAAGTTTTCTAAATTCTTACTGGAAAGATATTAAATAATTTTTCTTCGTAATTATTCAATAACATATGATGAATACACTGAAGTGGCAAAAGTCATGGGGTGTCGGCCCTCCTTTCGCCCGGCGAAGTGCAGAAACTCGACGTGGTATGGACTCAACAAGTCGCTGGAAGTCTTCTGCAGGAATATTGAGCCATGCTGTCTCGATAGACGTCCATAATGTGAAAAGCGTTGATGGTGCAGGATTTTAGGCACGAACAGACCTCCGATGATGTCCCATAAATGCTCGATGGGATTCATGTCGGGCGATCTAGGTGGCCAGATCATTCGTTGGAATTGTCCAGAATGTTCTTCAAACCAATCGTGAACAGTTGTAGCCCGGTGACATGGCGCATTGTCATCCATAAAAATCCCATCGTTGTTTGGGTACATGAAGTCGTGAATGGCTGCAAGTGATTCCAAGTAGCTGAACATAGCGTTTCCAGTCAATGTTCGGTCCAGTCAACCAGAGACCAAGTCCATGCCATGAAAAACAGCCCACACCATTACGGAGCCACCACCAGCTTGAACAGTGCCTTTGACAGTTTGGGTCCATGGCTAGTTATTCCATCAGCTCTTACCAACTGAAATCGTGACTCATCGGACCAGGCCACGGTTTTCCATTCATCTAGGGATCAACCGATTTGTTTCGTGCCCACGAGAGTCGCTGCAAGCGATGTCGTTCTGTCAGTAAAGGCACTCGAGTCGGTCTTCTGCTGGAATAGCCCAAGAAAGCCAAATTTCTCCCATAGTTCTAACAGACAAGTCCCTTATACGTCCATATTGATTTCTGCGGTTATTTGACGCAGTGTTGCTTGTCTGTTAGAATTTACGACTCTTTGCAGACGTCGCCGGTCTCGGTCCTTAAAGTGCAGGCGGTCGACCACTGCGCTGTCCATGGTGGGATGTTATGCCTGAAATTTATACTCGGCCCACTCTTGACAGTGGATCTGGGAATGTTAAATTCTAACGATTTCGAAATGGCATGACCATGCGTCTAGCTCCAACTAACATTCCGCGTTCAAAGTCTGTTAATTCCCGTCGTATGTCATCATCACGTCAAAACCTCTTCACATGAATAACTTGAACAGAAATAAAAGCTCCAAAAATTTATACCTGTTCTACGCGATGCTACTGCCATCTGAAAATTTGCATATTGCTATCCCATGACTTTTGTCACTTCAGTGTATATTATGAAATATACGATTATGACGAAACACCAAACTACATAATTCAAACGCTTATTGTATTTTATTAAAAATGAATTTATTTTAAAAGCAATAATATTTGCATACCAAATAGTTAAAGATCTGAAGCATTTATTTGAAATTTAAAAAAAATTATAGTTAATTTTTTTACATTTTACTTAAATTTTTTTTCTGTTTTATTAGTGAAATTTCTTTTCAAAAAATAATACAAAAAAAATTATTTTGAAACATTTTATTCACAAATTGATACATTTATTACTTAAGTACTAAAGAGTATTCTGAAAGATATTCTGTCAGTTTCTTGAACTAGTCTTTAGAATATTGAAAGAAAAATAATAACGAGAAAATACTCTAGCTTCACAAAAATGAAAAAGTAAAGATTAAGGGACATTTAGATATAAAGCTTCATGTGTTCAACGCGTAGTTTTATTAGGTATTTTATATTAAATTAATTCATCAAAAGTGCAAACAACTGAAATCCTTTCATTAATTTCAATTTATCATGTGTGAACATATTTTTCTGATGAACACACATAGGAGTATACCAAAGTTCAATAGTCCAAGAAATTTATGAAGCAATTTGTCAGAATATTACAAGAATGGGAGTTCTGTACTTTTAGGGTTCCGCTTGTTTATTTGGCGTTTTTTCCTTGCAGGTTTTCGCCAAGTTCCCTCTTAAGCTAACATGACAGCTGGGTTTTAGAAAATTCTGTGGTTTTGCTGATTCCATTTGGCGCGGTAGGCAAAAATCGTAACCCTAAATTGCAGAATCTTCACAAGAACTATCAAATTCAATAGCGGCATGAATATAATAAAAATTTAATTCTAGAACTTTATGAAGAAGCAAATGTTCAAATACTACAAAAACACTATCAAATTTAGGCATAGAAGTCTGTTAAGCGATGGTTAAATTACCTTTTTAAAACATAAACTAATCCTTAACACTATTTTGAGGATATTGGAACAATAATTTGTTTATATTCTGAAAGCCAGACAATTCAAAATGGACTACACAGCACCTGACTCAATAACGGTCAATACTTTTATTTAACAACACATATTTCATGCCAGTTTTAAACGCGCATAAATAAAATCACGAGAAAATCAGTATTTATTTAAAAAAGTTTTTGAAAGAAAAGTTTATCGTGTTGAACGAGAAGATTAATCTGTTTTAAACAACAATTTATCATCTTACTCATTTTTTATTTTTAAGTTTCATTTTTTATGGCTTTACTTTTTTTTAGAGAAGCCACGAAACTCTAACCATTACAACATCATGTTCACACATGCTAAAAAAATGTTCAAGATAAAATAATGAATTTTAATTACTTACCGACACATTTATATTGCATTCTCGATAATCCACTTTCTCCTCTCTGGTATCTGCGTTTATTTCCCAGTAACCATTTTCAGAACATCTTTTCTTTACTTTACCTAAAAAAATAAGTTTCTTAAATATTTATTTAGTTTAAAAGGAAAATAAAGATTAAAAGATTGAATATTGCTTAATATTTTAACATGCTTAGGGACAACTCTAAAAAAAACGTGATGTTCCTAGGTACTATAAGGATCATTAAATGAATAAAATGTTATTAACTTCAAAATATTTAGAATATTGAAAAAATATGAATAGATACCACACAAAAATATTTTTAATATAATTTTTGTGAACATCATATTTTATTCTATTAATCATAATTCAAAAAATTGAGAATTTAAAAACTACATATTTTTTTATGAATTGAAATATCAAGTTATGATTCTATAGAATGAAAATATTAATAATAAAAATATAATAAAGTTTATGAAATATAATATTATTAGGTTGTAGGCATAAATATATATTTTTATCTACATATACCTTATGTAATGCAGATTATACTGAAGTACACTTTTTTTTTTTTAAATATCTGTAAAAATATTTATTTATGCAACTTTTAATTAAAATAAATTATCTGTTCTTAGAATTTTATAGATGCTTGTAATTAAAAAATATTTTACAAAATTTATAAGACTATTTTTTAAAAGCTCACTTCAATATAATTTAGAAAATGTTTATTATATATTGAAAAATCTTCAAGATTCTAACTACAGTATTTTCTGAGAAAAGGTACATCAAAATTATCAAGTTAACATTGTATGAACAGAAGGTACCGACTCCCCTTAAGGCATAAATATATATAAGTTCTATAAAATTTCTTTTTTTTTTTATAAGTAATTTGAATACATTTTACTGAACTTGATAAAATGTTCACAATCCATCACATTAAACAGTAATTTTGTTTATTTATAATGGATTTAGTTGAAGGAACCATTAGCTCCTTTATTTGAACTATTTTATCTTGTTCTGATGTTGAATTACCTTCCAAAGCCAATTTCCTACATTCCGCCTACTTTACCAGGGAGAAAGAACAATACCAGGGTAACATAGATTTTCACTAGTGCCTTTAAGCTGCTCAATTGGCTGGGAGAATTCGTGTTTCATTACGATAAACTCGACGAAACAACTGTTTTTCTTGCTTGCGGAATTCGTCAAGTAGTATTCGAGTAGTAAAATATTTATCAATTGAGTCAATGATGTAGAAATAAAGGATTCAAATCATTCAAGGATTAAAATAAAAAAAATTAGTATTTTATTATTTAAGTAAAAAATTATTAAAATAATTAAGTAAATAATTAAATTTAAATCGGTACCTAAATAAAAATTTTCATTTCTTTATCATTATTATAACAGCTAAAAATAAATTAAAAGAGATATATATATATATAAAGTGTTTGCGCGCATAAACATTACATATGAAATTTAATGACACGGTAAATGTAATGTATTTCATTTTAATAATTGCATTATATATTATTAAAGATTTTTGAAAGTAAAATAGAGGAATCCATTAAATCATAATCATACTCATTTCATAAAAAACAGCGATGAATTAATTTCAATTCATAAATATTCATTTTCACTAATTATAGCAATAAAAATAGTTCTCAATTTATACACGCCAAATAGTAAACACTAAATATATTATAGTTACACTAGATGCAAAACAGATAATAATTTTTAGAGAACAAAGAATTTGAACAACCATTGATAATTTGCCAAACTTTGAAAAATGGCGCTCATAAATAATAAGAAAATAACATTTTGTGGTTAACATATGGCTGGTTTTTATTAGGCTGCCAGAGGGCTCATGGCCGACTTAGAGAAAAAATAAAATTTTAAGTGTTTTTTTTATTCTTTTTTCTTTTTAGTTTTGCATCAATTTACCCTTAAATTTAAAAGTTTTATATGCATTTGAGAAATAAAATTAGTTATTAATATAAGCTGACAGTTTCATTAGTTGAGAATAAGGGATTAATTATTAAATACATTATGTCATTAGTAAATAAAAATAACAGTTTTAGATTAGATAATACAATTAAAAAATCTTGAAACAAGAAAATTGAAAGATGAATCAAAGAAACTTTTTCCTTATAGTAAAGAAACAGCATACTATATAGTATCAAATTTGGGAGATCTAATTATACTTCGAAAGTCAAACATTGCATATACACTCAAGAGCCAAAACATTATGACCACCTGTCAATAACGAGTTGGCCCACCTTTTGGCGGGCAACACAGCTTCAACCCGCCTAGGCATGGATTAATACCACCACTTAATACCAGTTAAATACCACTTCCACCTGATCACGTGCCTTCCACGTCATCCGGGCGAGTTCATTGCAAAATGTAGGGGTGGTCATAATGTTTTGGCTCTTGAGTGTATATATTCGGTAATAAAGACAAAATTAATAGAGAAGCCAATGTAAATGAAACTTATAGGAAGAAAAAGAGCTAAATTTTTCTACATAATATGGGAATACATTTTGGAAAAAAAATTATTCATTATTGACGAAAGTGAATTTTGTCTTTTGGATATAATGTTAACTAAATTCTTTTGTAAAAAAAAATAAAATGTTCGATTCTAAAAATAATGATATTCAGCAATAAAATATTGATATGGCAGCATATTTTTTTTTTTTAAGTTATTCGTCTGGAATGTTTAAAATTGGTAATTTAACATGCTTTCAATTCCATATAAGATAGGACGATCCTAAGCAATTATCAGCAATCATACTCGATTTACATACATTTCTAATTTGTATATAGAAGACGGTTGTTTTGTTAAAAGTTACATATTATAGACAGAAATTGGCATATTTATTAACTAACCACGCTTGTATATAAATTATAAGCATATTTATAATTTTTATGTTACATCATTCCATTAACACATCAAATAGAAAGGATTTAGAGTTAATAATCCTTTAACACATAAATAGTGAGGATTTAGAGTTAATAATTCTTATGATTAATTAATTAGTAAATTAATTAGAATTAATTAATTCTTATAATTAGAAATATATTATTAAAGAAATATCATCCCTGTGTAACGATAAAAAAAATTAAACAAAAGTGTTTAATCGAATATAATAAAATTTAAACAATTTATTAATAGTTTACTTAAATAAAAACCTTACTTGATAAAAATAAATTCTGTCTTAATCTTATTAAATTATGATTAGATCGGAATAGATTTAATATTAAATCGGAACATCTTGTCTAGCGACATAAATATCATTTTAATTAATAAACAAAATTACAGCTTCTATGATGAATTGCGTAGATTAATAACTTGCGACACAGTGTAGTATTACATCTACGCAACATCAACAACTGCAAATGATTAGGGCCATCAATTCATCAAATTTGACTTAATTTATAATTAAGATGGCAGATTTATTTGAAAAATATTTTGGAGTGTACTTGAAATACAGCTGAGTACTTACGTGAAGAATTTCCTTCCGAGGGACAAGGTATTTCAGCCACATCTCCAGCCGATGTCGCGTCCCAGCACCCCCAGCCGTCGAACGTAGCAGGACAAAACAGATCTTGCCCTGGAAAGAGAGGAATTAAAAATTATATGACTTTAGTCAGTCCTTTATCAGAATAATTTTAAGGACAATAAAAAAAAAAATAACATCTGACAACTTTGACAAAATTCGCACCTAATAATAATTTTGACAAAATTCACATCCATATCGTTGATACATCCCATGTAACATCTTTAATTTTTTTATTGGTATCAATGTCCAACTATTGTGGTACAACTGTAAGACATGGATTGGTGCCATACTTTACAATCAAAATTTCAAGAAATTATCGAATTCCGCAACTAATGCATCATCGAAACGAACTAATTGGTGGAGATTTTTTTAAATCATGTAACCGCAAATTAGGGAGAGGAAGTCTTATTGGTAGGTATAATTACTCTAAATAGGTAAGTAATCCGGACGATTAGACAATAACATCACATTAATGTAACAACCAAAAACATAACCCATTAAAGATTGGCGTTGCAAATTCAGCATTGCAAGACTATTTTTTTTTCTATTTTCTGAGATAAAATATTCAAATCTTTTTTTTTTATTGCGTGGCATTAAGGAAACTTTCCTAAATACGAAAAAAAAAATATATAACTGGTTTCAAATTGCAGTATTTTTATAACGCACAGTCGTTCTCAGAGACAATTTTGCAGATATTTTTCTTTACTTATAAGTTTCATAAATGCTAGTACCAGTCGAAAACTTTTATGAAACTAGGCTATTAATCCATGTAGAAAATGTAAAATAAAAACTATAATTCGATATAGAAAATATAATGTGCCTTTGCGTAACATAGCTGTAAAAAATTTCATGAAACGAGAAATTAACCATTTTAGACTAATGTCACATTATCACAGTACTTTGTGATTCAAGTAAAAAAATAATAATTTGTACACTTTCGTTCCCTTTATTAAGCTAATTATAAGCTCTTTAATTAAGTGCAATAATTAAATTTCAATTCCTTTTATTTTTATTTCTTAATGGGTTAAAAAGTCCTTCCATATCGATTTACTACCACATGACAAACTACATTCGAAAAACATTCATGAACTCAAAATACGTGTTCGATTGTCTTTACAATAATTGAATAGACCATCTATTAAATCCCCTAGCAATGATATAAATTCCTTATCAACAGATGACCCAAATCCAGGGATTAATCTCAACAAGTCTTGCTGTCTGCGCGAAACGTGCTCCGCGATATGACGAGTCTGTTCGAATCGGACATGCCGTCGCACTTAAGCCGATTAATGGAATATGAAGTGATATCACTTTCGCCCAGTTGTAATGCGCGGGGACAGTGAATTATTTAGGGTACTGCGAAAGGGGAACTCAATCAAGTTGGGCAGTTTGACACAATGCATTTACCGCATCTCCACAATTAAATTAACATTGCTTGTAATCAGGTAAGCAACTGCAAGATGTGGAGTAAGATATTGCATTATTGTTGTGTGGTGTTGTTTTATGCGAGAATCAATGTAAATGAGATGCAAAATTTAATTGCTGTCGAAATGTAAAATAATAAATGATTTATTCATTTATTATTATTTATGTTATAATTATAATAGAATAACTGTTAAGAAAAATAAATAGGTTTTTATCATATTTCTACAAAAAAATTCAAATAAACGTCTTAAACATTTTAAAAATAAAATACAGGATGAAAAATGTTTTTAAGATTCGATAACAAACAATAAATAACACTTGAACTTAAAATATTTAAGAATTTTACTTTTCTCGAAACCGAAACCTGTAGCATCGAGAGCCAAAGCACCAATCACTCCATCAGAGATTCTAATACCAGTCGAAGAATTTTATGAAGATGTGTTATTAATCTACGGAACAAAAACTTCATGCAGTAAATGTAATGTGCTTTTGAATAACATAGCTTTAAAAAATTTCACATATCGGCAAAGTAATCATTTTAGACTAATGCTACATTTTCTCAGTATTTTGTGATTCACATAAAGATGAATAAATCATTTTTCCTTTTCGTTCTCTTAATTAAACTAATTATTAGCTTTTCAATTAAGTGCAATTTCAATTCATTTTCGCTTTATTTCTTAATGGGTTAAAAAGCATTTCCATATCGATTTACCACCACTGAACCTATGACAAACTACATTCGAAAAACATTTGTGCAAAATGGAATTTAATTCTCTTTACAAGAATTGAATAGCACATCTATTAAATCTCCTAGCAATGATATAAATTCCTTATCAACAGATGACCCAAATCCAGGGATTAATCTCAACAAGTCTTGCTGTCTGCGCGAAACGTGCTCCGCGATACGACGAGTCTGTCCGAATCGGACATGCCGTCGCACTTGAGCCGATTAATGGAATATGAAGTGATATCACTTTCGGCCAGTTGTAATGCGCGGAGACAGTGAATTATTTAGAGTACTGCGAAAGGGGAACTCAATCAAGTTGAGCAGTTTGACACAATGCGTTTACCACACCTCCACAATTAAATTAACATTGCTTGTAATCAGGTAAGCAATTGCAAGATGTGGAGTAAGATTCTGCATTATTGTTGTGTGGTATTTATTGTTTTAGGCGAGAATGTATGTAAATGAGATGCAAAATTTAATTGCTGTCGAAATGTAAAATAATAAATAATTAATGAATGTTATTCATTTATTATTCTTGTTTTCATTATAATAGATAAACTATAAAGAAAAATAAATAAGTTTTTATCATATTTTTACAAAAAAATTCCAATAAACGTCTTAAATATTTTAAAAATAAAATACAGGATGAAAAAAAAAGGTTTTTAGATTCGATAACAAACAATAAACATAATTTGAACTTAAAATTTTTAAAAATTTGGCTTTTCTCGAATCCGAAACCTGTAGTATCGTCAGTCACTCGCCATCGTCGATGCTAGTACCAGTCGAAAAAGTTTAAAAAATTAAACATCTCCACAATTAAATTAACATTGCTTGTAATCAGGTAAACATGTACAAGATGTGGAGTAAGATATTGCATTATTGTTGTGTGGTGTTCTAATCATCTTATATTTATCAACATTAAATTTCTAAGAATTAAATACTAACGCATTGTAAACCAAACTATTATTTCCCAAAACTACTTTAATATCTTAATATTTTTATTACTAAAAAGTCAGTCTAATTTTTTAGTAAAATATGTAACAAATTAAAAAAAAATTTCTTTTAAAATTTGGAATATGTTGTTTTTGAGTCGAAAATTTAATGATTTTGATGGATTGTTTTTCCAATCATTTTTACTGGAATTAAGCTGGTTATTTTTTATGTAGTGTTTTTTAAAATAACAATTACAATCTCATTTTAAATTCTTAAAAAATTGTAAATTTTAAAAAACGAATGTATTTTATTTAAAAGATTTTATTCATTTAAGAAGAAAAATAATCGATTTAAATTATTTTTCATTAGTATACGAAATTTTTTTTTTGACATTATAGTGTTCCTTATAATGTTTCTTATCCCACTTTGTAGACAGCAACATCTAGACCAAGCCCAAGAGCTCGTGTGTTCTCATGGAAGGAGGAAAACCAGGGGGGCAGATGCAGTTGTATTGGAGCACCCATAGGTAGAAGTTTGACTTGGCTCCGTGTCACTGAAGAAGAAGACAGTGTCGTTTGTTGTGTGATGAGAAACTGTTGTTTTATGCGAAATTGTCAGATATTGATGATAAGCTATATTTGAGGCCACATCAGAAATAAAAATAAGTATTCTAACAACATGAGAGAAAAACAATGCAATATTAATTATGGAAAACAGTAAAAATTAGATTACTCAAGAACCACTTGAAAGATTAGAAAATAATTTATGGAAAATTTTCAACAAAATATTTTGTATGCAAATGAGAGGTAAAAGTTAATTGCTGACGAAATATAAATTATCGAGTGTGAAATTAAAATGATAAATAATTTATGAATGTTATTAATTTATAATAGTTTTTTTGTTATTATTATAGCAGAATAACTGTTAAGAAAAATAAGATTTTGTTCATATTTCCAAAAAAAAAAAAAAAAAAAAAAAATCCAATAAATGCCTTAAATATTTTAAAAAATAAACTACAGGATGAAATTTTTTTTTTTTTTAAATTCAATAACAAACAAACATCATTTGAACTTAAAAGATATTGACTTTCTCTTTAAAAAAAATATAATAAAAATATATATATATATATATTATTTGGTGTATTTGACATAAAAAAGAATTAAAAAAGTTTTCAGAATATATATTTTAATTTGCAAAATAAAACAAATGTTTTATGAAACAATTAAATGCTCTTTCATTACATTACAATATTTTTTTTTATTTAATAAAAAAATATTTAATATTAAATTTCTCATTTGCGTTCATTTATTTCAAGTTAGAAAATAACATCAAATATAAAAAGAAGTAAAATTATAAAGTAGTGCAAGAATAAGAATTTCACATTATAATTAATAACACCTTTTCAAAGATTTCTGCAAAAGTTTCTTAAGAACAGGTTGTCGTGATATGTTAAAAAATATTTGCTCTGCAAATTATATCTTTTAAATTCTTTTTTAGTTACAATATATTTTACTGACATATTTTCCAATAATTTTATGCATAATTTATTCCTAATAAATTGTCAATTTTAAATTATGTTTAATTTTCATTAAAATTCATAATTTAATTAACAAAAAATAACACATTTAAAATAAAACTATTTATAAATATATAAGATATGAAATTACCGTGATGAACAATCTATAAGTTTATTTATTTTATTTCGAAAACTATACATTTACACTATTACACTTTATACTATTTGTTTCTTATTTTAATTACTTAAATTGATTTTATTCTGTAATATAAGTACAGAATGAAATCTGTTTTTGTTGAAAGGACAATGATTTAAATAGTGTTTCGAAGTTTTAAATTAAATGTTATAAAGTAAATAAATTAAAAGGACCAATATTTGCCAACGATTAATTGAAGATAACATTTTTAAATGAGAATATTTCGCTTAATACATATTTAATATAACTTTAAAACATGAAAACGACAATTAACCTACACCCTTTTAAGCAGTTTGTTGATGCAAATGGAGTTAAAATTTAATTTTTGTTCACAAAGTAAACTTCAAAAAAGTTGCCACTGCAATTAATTCGACTTACCACGCTATAATAAAGAGATTATCCTTTCCATGAACCAGACACTACAAACTTGTACCTAAGTATTTTAATGCCATATTCATAAAACATAAAATTAACATTTATTAGATGCATTTAACTGCCTATTAAGAAGACGCAGCCATGATGATCGCTAGCACGCTGTCATAAAAGATTTTATGCTTCACCATTTTCCACCATCTCCCAAAATTTAATACGTATAAAATCCATCTCCCCATCCACTAAAAGCCCATGTTATTCCTTTTATGATTCTTTAACAGCTGCGATTGCTATCGACAAAGCGAAAAAAAGAGTTAATTGATGATGAGTAGCATATATCAACAAAAGATGGTCATTAATTATGATTTGTTTTTATTTCTGCTCTGAGACATTTGATGACATAATGCAGGTTAAGTGTCTTTTTTTTTCCATAATTGTTTTTTCTGACTTCATTACGCAAAGCCTGAGAGCTGAATTAATGTACTGAATATACGCTGATTATTATTAATTTCCAAAGATTCAATTACGTAAAATTTTTGGAATGACTTTTTTTCATTGGATTAATTTTTATCCGTGCATATGTTTTTCTATTTGTGAATATGTATTGTAAGAAACTGCTGAGATAGAAAGTGTAACAGAACTGATGGGAATGGTATTCTGTAACCTTTTTATTGGCTTAATTATTTACCTAATTAAAGATAATATTCGTAAAAATAGATTCTTAAGAATAAATTGATGCATAAATATTGGAAAACTGCAACGTCTGTTTTTATTTATCTCAGCCATAATTGTCAGGCATTTATGATAAGCGATGTTTGAGAAAGAAAAATAAGTAATCTAATAACATAAAATAAAAAACAATGCAATATTAATTATGGAAAATTGTAAAAATTGGTTTAATCAAGACTTTCAAAGGTTCAAACACTTCAAAGGTCAGAAAATGATTTATTGAAAATTTTCAACAAAATATATTGCAAGTTTGTGAAACTTCTAATAACTATTAAATGATAATCTTTTAATTTATTCAATATTATTGATTGATTTTTTTTTCTTTAATTTTTGATTTTTAAGGCTTCTACAAATCTCAAAAATATTTATACACGAAACAGTAAAATACATTAAATGCAACATACATTATAGTTGCGCATTATCAGTTTTATAATACACATTAATCCTTATTAAATTATCTACGTATTAGACAAAGAAAAAAAAATCAAAATCTGACGACTGTTGAGAAAATTTGGAAATTTTAAATAAAAAATAAATTTATTAATAATTACTAAAAATTAAAAATTATATACCCACTAAATGATATAATTTTAGCTATGTAACTCCAATTAATTTTTTTTATTAAAAAATATAAATATAATTTTTATTAATGTAATTAATTTTATTTAAAATATGAGTTATTAACTGTAACTAATTTTATTAAATGCATTAATTTTATTTAAAATTTGAACCGTTAAAATAAAACCATAAATACATTATTAGGTAAAATAATGACTTTTGATTATATTCTGAAATGAAAAAATTAAATTATTTTTCCTATTTGTCTAATTTTAGCCTTTAAAACAATTTTTCGATTTAATATTTAGTGGTTATTTTAGAAAAGTTTATGAAAATTTTTAAAAATATTATGAAAATTGAGTTAATAATTATTTAAATGAAACAATTAGATGGAGTAAGAAATTTTTTAAAACTTAATTTACATTTCTTAAGAATAAATTGCATATAAAATACTATTCCCTGAAATTCAAAATATTCATATATTTATAGTAAAAGTAGATAAATTGATCTTATACGTTTTATTGATTTAAAATATTATTGGAATGAAAAAAATTAAACACTTTCAAAACATTTACTAGATTGAAATTATTTCAAAATACTACATTCATAAAAATAAAAATTAATAACATTAGAATCTCAATAAAATATAAACAACAAATTTGAATTCTTCAATGTAAAACACGAGAATATTATAATTATGGTGGATTTTAAGAGCGATAAAACATTAATTATTATTTAGATCTATTTGCTTACCATTATCACTTTTGGATCTAACCATCAGTGTTTCATTTTGAGAAAGTTAAAATAAAGTTTTTCTCATTTATAACTTCACAATACATGCTAGTTTTGCTTAAACTGAATCAGCTTTACTGAGCATACTAACTAATTATTATTATTATTATTATTATTAAATAGTTATAATTAAATTTAGTTATACTAACATTCATTCTTATTTAGTTATATTAACATGTATTATTATTTAGATCTATTTAAGTACCATTATTACTTTTAGACCTATTTAATCATCAGCCATCCATTTTGAAAAAGTTAAAATAAACTTTTACACATTTATAACTTCACAATACAGTCACACGCAGTTATGCTTGAATCTGCTTTACTGAGCAAACAACTATAAGCCGGGCAAAAAAGCCCAAAAAGCCTTATCTCAGTAGAAACTAGAACTAAAGCATAACTTCGACACATATCTCCAAACTCGACAAATTAGGTTAACTTGAAGAATTTCGATAAATTACTTTTATCAAAAGAATTCAACAAGAATTCCGAGTGACGGTTACAGTTTAACTTCCTGAAATGACATCCCTTACTTACAAAATAAAACTACCATCAGCCGGGTCGGGGAAGAAGAAAAATTAAGGGATAAAACGGAATAATGCCCTGAAAGTGATAGGTTCCGGAAACCATTACTCATCGCAATCGATTGGAGGAAGAACGGGTGGAGAAATCTCTGGAGAACACAGATTAGATAACAAAAAATCTTTTAAAAAAGTAACTTAACTTGTTTAAATGGAAGGGAATATTTTGTTTATACTGAATTTTACTTAGTATAAGTAATAAATTTAAATATATTTAACTTTTATCTGATAACAAAAAATATTTTTAAAAAGTAACTTTCAATTTATAAGCCAGTTTAAAACAGAAGGGAATATTTTGTTTATACTGAATTTCACTTAGTATAAATAATATATTTAAATTTTATTAGATAACAAAAATTATTTATTAGATAACAAAAAATCTTTTAAAAAAGTAACTTTCAAATTTATAAGTTTGTTTAAAGGAAAGGGAATATTTTGTTTATATTGCATTTTACTTAGTATAAATAATATATTTAAATTTTATTAAATAACAAAATTATTGATTAGATAACAAAAATTTTTAAAAAAGTAACTTTCCATTTTATACGCTTGCATAAATGGAAGGGAATATTTTATTTATACTGAATTTTTACTTAGTATAAATAATATATTTAAATTGTATTCATTTATTTATTTTTAACGTAAATATAAAAGGGTGATTATAACTAAAGTCCCACTTTCATAATGTTGTAAAAAAAGAACCACTCGTCACAATGGGTTCAAATTTAAACTGAAGATACTTAAAGAAGGTGGAAACGATACGGCATCAAAAAGTTCCAAAATGTATTGATAGATGATACTGTAAGCTGCAGAATTAAAGTGATTTCGGCTGCCAGTGATATTTTGAATCGAAATTACAATGTATTTGGCATAAATTGCACATTAAATCAACTGTAGCGTTCAATGTGCTTGATTGTTTCGGTTTTTTGACGGAAAAAATGACTTCCAAGTCATTCAACAGTTGTGACACTGTTAGTGAAAAGCCCATACACCACGGCAAGATCATGCAAATTGGATGGGAGAAATCGCTGGAACGTTTTCTGAACTTTCTTTTGATGCTATACCGTTTCCCCTTTCTTCAAATATCTTCATTTCAAATTTGAATTCATTGTGACAAGTGGTTCTTTTTTTTTACAGGATTTTGAAAGAGGAACTTTAATTAAAATCACCTTGTATATATTGCATTTTACGCAGATAATCACTACATACCATTCTTTAAATTTTGAATATTACAAGAATTTTGAATTTCACAACAAACGAATGGAACTATTATCTTCACTGACTCAAAGTCTGCCATACAGGCTGTTAATAAAGGTTTTCCAAGTGTGATATTGAATATTATATTATTTTTAAACAAATTCATTGCTTGCCCAGAATGTAAACCCTGCAATGAATTCCATCTCATGTCGATTTGAAATTTAATGAAATTGCATATTCTTTAGCAAAGAATGCCAAACGTCTGGATCAGACTGCCCTTTTTGCTTCCTTGCAGATGTAAATGCTTTGGCAAAATATAAAATTATAATTTCTTCTAAGATTAAAACTAAATACCAAATTACAGAACTAAATGTCGACAGAAAAACAGCTACTTTTCTCACAACATTAAGGATGAAGCACCACAAAAATATAAAAAATTCAGCCGATGGCTTTTACAAAATACCACCTATATGGCAACTGCCCTAATGTCGAACTTACTCCTCATCTTGTCTTTGATTGTCCAGGTGTTTCAGTCGCCGTGAATTGTCTGGAGCATCCTTTGGAAGAGAATTTATACTCCGAGTTGGCAAACAACATAGCCAATAATCTTCGGAAGCACCACGATATTTGATTTCTTGTATTCTTCTGGGGATACGAAAACAACAACAACAAGCTATGTAGTTGTTCATTCCAAATTATCAGAATATCTTATCAGTTGTATGTTTCAAAAGGACAGAACTGACGGATAATGAGTAGGGTTTTCAACCTGAAATTTTTCCGGTTCAAAATCTATCAAACCATGTTTACCTAAAAAATCCGCTATATTCATGAAATTGGAGTGCCATTTCTATTATAGAAATAGACGTTTCTCTAATAAAAATATGACATCCCAAAACTACTTCTAGACAATTTTATATATAGTGACGTAGAAATGCAATTTAGAACATAGACGAAATTTATCAACTTAAAAATAAATTTATTTAAAAAAAAAAAAAAAAAAAATAATAATCATCTGAAGAAATGTTTATCCTTTAATTATTAATTGCTTCTATTCCTACAATTTAAATAACATTTTGTTATTTTAAACTCCATAGACGGAATTATTTCATAATAATTGTATTCCATGTACAAATATGCTTTTAATCAAATTTTGTTTATTGGATACCCGTTCTTTCATTTGTGTTTAGGTAATATTATGGCAATTATTTATTTTATGCCGTACTAATAACCATGTAATGACATAATTTAAAACATATATTTTAATTGAGTGCTTTACATTATTTTATCACCCTCATATTCTTAACTGTTAAAGAAATGAATTTGAGATATGATGTAAAATAAAGTTTCTGTAACAGACCTAAACACAATAAATCTATATTAAGTTCAAAGGTTAGGCTCGATCATGAGAAGGGTACGAAATCTTCAGGAAGCTATTTTTTGTCATGTTCTTTCAAATTATAATTACAAAATATAGATATAGTGTAGCATTCCTTATGGCCTATTCACCTTGGGATAAGAGTAATATACAGTAATATAATGATAAGTAAATGAATAGCGCATTATACTTGTATCTATTTTAATCCCATGCCATAATTTAAAACAATAATGTCCTTTTTTTTTTGTTTTTTTTAAATCAACACTTCAGTGAATACTATATATATTGATGCATTCAGTGATTCGAACACAGATTTCTTTGACTTCAACTGGAATCTCAGTGATTTACATCAAGATAACGCTACATAAATATTTTTCTGTGAGTAGTTCCTCCTTTCTAACGGAACTCTTAAGTTTCTCAAATGTTTGACCTTGTGATATATTAGCTGTCATTGTAAATTTGGAAACATTTTAGAAAAACACACACTTAATCTTCACTTTTTTCGGGCGAATGAATACGAGGTCCAGTGTAAGCTGCATATAAATAACCCATTTCATTGAATCAATTTTATTTAAATAAAACTAGACAGAGTTACTTACTCAACATATACAGTATTTTTCGAAATTTAAATGTTCTCTTTGTACAAAAATATTCATTTCAGTAAATTTTAAATTAAAATAATGTTTCTTTAATAATTATTTTCAATAAATCTAAATTAACATAATCCCTTAAATTAATATGTTTAAAATTTCATTTAAAACATAATGTTAATTAAATAGATTGTAACGCTCATGGATTGTAACAATAGCACAACTTAAAAAATAAAATTTTGAGATAAACGTATCTAAAATTTTCCTTTGTAGTGAAATTCAGAATCATTCGTGAAATTAATGGATTTAGGACCATATTAAATAGGTTAAGGTTTTGTTTGTCGCTCTACAGTCACACAAGGGCTAACTAGACCGGGGCCTACTGTTTAACGTAGATTCCCAACCATTAACAAACATCCAAGCCACCGCCAGGATTCGAATTTGAAGCCTGTGATTCCAAAGGTACTAGAGCTCTAGCCAATTGGCCATCAGGCCGCAAATGGATTAAGGTTTGGTTAGGTTTATCTCTCTACGGTCATCTTGTGCACACGAGGCCTAAACAGACAAGGATTTACAGTTTAAAAGTGAATTCGAACCACTAATAAACAAATATATTGAGATGAAACATTGATAGGGCCTGATATTAATGATTTTCCCATTTTTTTTCAACTAAACAGTGAGCAAAAATCTCATTTACTTTGCGTATGGCAGACAATAAATTTATGTATTATTATTTCTGTATTAATTGTGTAAGTTTGGCATAAATATAAGTGACAGGCAATATTTTTGGCAATGGTTCTGATGCTCGATGCCTCAGGTTTCGTATTCGAGTCCCGCGGCCCCATGGACGTTTGCAGTGATTCGGAATGAACTTTAACCGGTCTAATATGACTTTAGAGCGTACAACTGACAACCCTAATCTGTAAAAAAGAAAACACCTCTTGTTTCGGAATCTGCCAGTAGGCGGACGCTCGACGTTCAATATGGACTATAGAGCCAGGAAGCTAGACAGCTAATCATAACTCAAAAATTGATATTTTACGACTTGTGCCAGAACTGCAGCCAACGAGCGTTATGCTACATGTAATCCATTAGAAAAATTTGAGAATCAGTCTGGACAAATTTATGCACTATGTATTAAAAACACTTAAATACTGTTTTTGAAAAATGCTGAGATCTAATCAATCCAAAAAATTGCTAAACAAGATATAAAATCTGAACGCAAGTTATGCGATTCCTCTTTCAAAATTTCTAATCGTTAGTGAGAATATTTAATTCTATTTTTATAGCAAACTCTTAGTTTTAATATAAAACTTTTTACAATGTGCATGAACAGCTACTGTTTGTGCTCGTTTACGTGGATTAATATAAGAACAAGTGCAGTTTCAGAGTTCAATTCCTACTATATGTATTCTATTATATAGCTATTAAATGTGAATAGGTTGGCAGATAGATGTCGTATACGAACAGAAAGCATTCAGGCAGATATCGGATAACAATACATGATATGCAACAGTCCATAAACGATTACATGTAGTTCCGAGTTATTCCCACAATGATAGGCAAGAACAAGGCATCCCCCATTTCACTGTTTGGAAAACTCTACATTATTAATCAAAGCAATAGTTCAGAAATATTTTTGTTCTACTACCTCCATTTCAGAAAAAAACTCTCTCTCCAGAAATCTTTCGTCTTCAAGAGGATAAACAAAAAAAATACAGTAAAAAAAAAGTTGCTTCCCTAAAAATGCGTATTTTTAAAGATTATATACCCTACTTACATCTTAAAACAAAGTAATTAACGATGCTATTAATAAAACATCATGAAGCTAAAATAAAATTATTTATTAAAATCAACTACAATAGCACTTAACGATGCTATTAATAAAACACTTAAAATAATTCTTTGTTGTTTTGGGTCAATAGCACACAAAACACAAAGATAAGGGTGATTTGAAAATAAAAATTCTCAATAGCTTTAAAACCAATCTTTTGAATAGAATGAAACTGGTGGGCTGTTATCAAAAATTAATCTTCGAATATAAATTTTTTGTTAAGAGTAATCTTTTAAATTATGGAAATTTGCTATTTGAAGTGAGGTTTCTTTTATTTTCGTTACGAATTTATGACAGCATTAAAACCATGTTCCACTAAATATGAATAAGGAAATTATTAAAAAAATCTTTTCTATTACAACTAATAATCCAGGATTAACTGCAGGAATCTGCTGTTGAAACCAGTATTTTAAGTAACCATCCTCGACAATTCTGTTTAAAGTTTTCCATCTTAATGATTTCATTGCCGTTTTATTTTTATTAAACGCCAAGAGGCTATCATTACCCTTTTCGATCGTTCTATTGCTGCTTAGGAGTGATATCACTCAGAATGAGAACCAGTGTATACTATATTCAAATTGTGCATATCTTTCAGGCTGAAGAACTAACAGTTCGACAAACAATACAGTGGGCCACAAAAATTGAGTATACACCTTAGAATCTTAGAGACTTTTTGCAATTACAAATTAAATATTACTTTAAGATGATTGAATTTTTACTTTATATACTTTAGTCTATGCTTTACCATACTATACTTATAAAATTGTTACGTTTATTTATTTTTTACGAAAAAAATAAAAAATCTGAGACGAGAGGAAACACAACACCACAAAAATAAGTATACACTTTTATTAATTTCCTTTTAAAGTACAAATTAATATTTTGTTGCATAACCTTTGCTTGAATTACAGTTTGTAATCTTCTGGACATAGATACTACTACTGTTTTAGTGGTTTCAACAGAAATTTTAGCCCATTCTTCTCTCAGAACCTTCTTGAGAACTTCCTTGCTTGTAATTTCGTGCTCATGTACAGCTTTCTCTAATCGCGACCACAAATTTTCGATGACGTTTAGGTCTGGAGACTGGGCTGGAGTGTGTAATTGCTTCTTGCAATGGTACAGCAAGTATAACTGCACAATCTTCGCTGTATGCTTGGGGTCGTTGTCCTGCTGGAATATGAAGCTTGACCCAAGCCCCGACTTACTGGCACTTTTTTTTTCAATATACATGTTTGTCCATAATACCATCAATAAAAGCAAGCTCTCAACTCCTCCAGCCGACATACAACTCCAAACGAGGACAGATCCACCTCCTAACTTGACTGTCTTAATGGTGTTTTTAGGTGCCAGTGCTTTCCCAGCTTCTCTCCATATTTTAAATCGTCCATCGCTTCCGTAAAGATTAAACTTACTTTCATCAGAAAATATTACAGTGTTCAGAAAAAATAGGCTTTAAACGATGTTCTTTGGCGAAAATCACTCTCTTTTGTCTATTCACATACTTGATGAAACCTTTCGTATTAATGTACAGCCATGAAACCCATATTGGTGAAGGGTACGTCAATTGTTTTAACTGAGATCTTTTTCCCGATTGTAGAGGACATCGATAAAGCTAGTTTAGAGGGTACTCACCCTCGGATCTTTCTTTACTGAGTGAATGATCTTCCTCTTCGCTGTAGTACTCAGTATTTCTTTTTACGTCCTCTTCCAGGAATATTGGCCACAGATCCAGTTTTTATACTTCTGTAGTATTTTTGGACACAACCATGAGTTACACCAATCAACGAAGCGATTTCTCGAAGAGATTTGCCCTCTTTCGACCATTTTACAACCAATAAACGCTCAGATTCAATAGTTTCTCTACGAGAGTCATTTTACGATTTTTAATGAGAAAAAAAATACTATTTAAAAGCGTTTAACTGCAATAGCACGTGTTATAAGTAGAGCTATCCTGAAACTCTTTAAAGAAAATTTGAAACTAAAAAAAGTGGTGGCATAATTTACAAATATAAGAAGTGTATACTCAATTTTGTGTCATGGTTTTCTATCTTTTCTTCGAATCGCTTAACTTTTTTCGTAATAAATAAGTTAACTATAAAATTGTGTTATTATAGGAGGGGTAAAAGCAGAGGTTAAAGTACCTAGGATAAAAAAAATTTATCTATTTAAATCAATATTTAATTTGCAATTGGAAGAAGTCTAAAAGTTTTAGAGGTGCATACTCAATTTTGTGGCTCACTGTATGTTACGATTTGCTACAAGCTCTGGTGAATGAGCTTCAACGACGAGGCCACACTATATATCTGTTATATATCTACATTACATATCTGTTATGATATATACCTTCATTATATATCTGTATCCCATTATATATCACATTATTTTTTTTTTAATTGACATATTTGTAGAATGTTGACAGAAGAACGGCCGGCATGTGTTACAATAATATGGATGAGACACACACTAAAAAGCATGCATATATTAGGATTAAAAATGAAAATAATACGGACCTTACATGTTAGAAGAATTAACCATTACTTTTTTTGTTTATTAGATATGTTAAATTCTAGTTCTACCAAGTGATGATTGGTAGCCTTTAACATTTAAGGCAACATATTATGGCTACAGTTGCCAAAATGCAACCAGTAATATCGTAAAATAATTCGGTAGAACTGTGGTAACCATACCTAGACATTCAAAATGGACACATTAAATGTGTGTTCTATTAAATGCAATTTAAAAGAACATTTATAATTTATGTTTTTTTTTATTTATTGTGTTCCATTAAATTGGATATTCTACTAAATATCTTATATTTCCAAACAACGCATGTTTAAATAGAATTTTTGTTATACCCTGTAATAAGCGTTGTGAAGATATAGTTTTGTGATCTAATATGGAGATTATTTTTTTTAGTTCAAGCCCATCCGGAAAAAAAAATTCGAACCCAGATATGAAGAATTTCAGTAACTGCAGAAACACCAAAGGCATGTTTAAAGATTGAAATCAATAATCTGTAAAAAACTGGACCAGTTTCTAAAGGGCCAGTCAAGATTCAAATTACAAACCAATTTTCACCTGACACTTGACCAAGTTCAGATTTTCCATTTGTTAAAAGAGATTATTTTCCGAAAAGTATTGGGTCAAAGGAGTAGAAGGGAATTCAAGTTGAATGTATTTGGTCTTCTGAGTAGTTTGCACTCTCAATTTGATGCGAATTCAATTCGACAATGACGAGAAACCAGAAAAGCTGACTAATTTATAGAATATGGAAATTCACGATTTTTATTTGGAATCTATCAATATTAGCTGTCATGTAATTTTATTCACGTAAATAATGATATTTCTTCAAAAAACGACATTATATTTCTCAAGATAGAGAATGGAGAAAAAAGATACTTCCCCTCCCCTTTCTTCAATTCCTACTATTAGTTCACACTCTCCCTATATATATCTTGTTCAAATTTTCAATAGTTAATAAAATACTTTTTATTCATCCACTCAACTTCAAATACATTTTTTTTAACTTGTAGTGGATGACACTGGATGCTAATACAGTTTTTCAAATATTAATTCATTCATTAAATTTAATAATTTAATTAATTTTAGTTTTTCGATTTAAGTTGCATGTATCTACCAATAGATGGCGCCAGATGTAAGATAAAAATTTCAACTTTATTCGTAAAGGGCGTTTCTGTAATAAAGGGAAAAAAATAAGAATTGATTTAAAAAAATTCTTTTTCCATTCCTTCAATTAGCTCACATTCTCCCTATATATATCTTGCTCCAATTTTCAATCGTTCATAAAATACTTTTATTCATCCACTCAAGTTCAAATACATTTTTAAAAAATTGTAGTGGATGACATTGGATGTTAATACAGTTTTTTTTCAAATATTAATTCATTCATTAAATTTAATTAATTAATTAATTTTAGTTTTTTTAGATTTAAGTTGCATATATCTAATAATAGATGGCACCAGATGTAAGAGAAAAATTTCAACTTTATTTGTAAAGGACTTTTCTGCAATATAATGAAAAAAAAATAATAGAATTGATTTAAAAATTTCTTTTTTATATTACTTGTTTCTAATACGGAGCTACAGTCAACTTTAAATTAAATGCCATAAAGACCTCATTTGAAAGTGAAATAATGAGCAGAAGTGAATTTACCATTGCTTTTATCCCCTCCTGCGTCCGACAGAGGCCTCGTCCGAACGGTCTCGTAGCATCTCCAGTAGGCGCGTATCTGCTGCGTGAGGAGCTTCGAGTTGCTCTCATCAACGTTTTCCTTCGTCGCCGTGCCTTCTGGAAAACCGATGTGCAGTTTGGCCTGGAAGATAAAAAAATTTTATAGCCTTAATTAAATATGAATAAATTAAATATATGAATTTTTTAAAATTGGTACTCACACATGTAAGTTTATGTGTGTCAATTTACATTCATAAAATTATTTCAGGTTTTATATTACAGTAAGTAAGGGCCTGAATGGCTGAGTGGCTAGCGCTCTGGCGCTCGGTGCCACAAATTTCGGGTTCGAGTCCCGGCGGTGCCATGGATGTTTGTAGTGGTTCGGAATCCACTTTAAACCGTAGGTCCCGGTCTAATAGGATCGTAGAGCGTTGCGAGGGCATTGTTACTCCGCGTCCGTGGCTTATCTTAAAGTTACACGCGCCTCCTGGGTAATGCAAAATGAGTAACGTCTGTGCAGCGCTTGCCTTAAGACGTCCATGTCTGTTTGCCAGCTGCATTGGGAAAAAAAAAAAATATTATAGTAAGTAAGGGCCTGAATGGCTGGCGCTCTGGCGTTTGGTACCACAGGTTTTCGTGTTCGAGTCCTAGTGGTGCCATGGATGTTTGTAGTGGTTCGGAATCCACTTTAAACCGTAGGTCCCGATCCTAATAGGATCGTAGAGCGTTGCGGGGGCATTGTTACTCCGAGTCCGTGGCTTATCTTCAATGTTACACCGCCGCCTGAATAATGCAAAGTGAGTAACGTCTGTGCAGCGCTTGCCTTAAGGCATCCAAGACCAAACTGTCTAAGTGTTTACCAGCTGCATTAGAACAAAAAAAATTACAGTAGTAAGTTATTTAGCATTTTGATAATCCTTATGTACGAATAAAAAAGTACTATGGTATAAAAGCCACAAATGCGATCCTGATTAAGAAACCTGGAACCAACGAAGAAATAATTGCAGAAAAAGAAATTTTGCCATCTAAAGAAACGCAATTGAATATTGTAAATACACTCATGTCCATAAATTAAGGATAATTCAGAATCACACAGAAATTGAACTCTAAAATAAAAATTTCACCTGTTGAATTATCACACACACATCTTGAAGAAGAATATGCAAATTACAGGAAACCACCAGATGGAGCGGATAGTATGTCACAATGACGAGAGTGTAAGAGAGGGGTATATGAGGAATGGTGGCAAAGAAGTAAAATTGTTCACCGGCGCTTTAAAAGCCTTTCAGTGCAATAACCGCATAGTTATGGCACAAAGGAAGCATTTGTATGATTTTTTACGTGGTAGAATTATCGGACGACTGGAATGTGGACGTACCCAGCTGGAAGTATCCGAGGAACATGGAATCGCCCAGAGTGTCATCTCCAGGCTTTGGCAACGATTCCAAGATGATGGTAATGTGAGTAGATGTTACAGCAGAGGTCGCCCCGAGTTACAACGCCGAATGAGGACCGGTATTTAGCAGTTACTGCCAAAAGAAACAGACGGAGCACATCATCAGACCTGTCTCGTCAGCTCTCTTCAGCTACCGGTACGACAGTTTCAAGGCAGACCGTGTACAGACGCTTAGGGCACATTGGTCTATATGCTCGTAGGCCTTCCAGATGTGTTCCACTTACCGCAACTCACTGTCGTCTGCGATTAACCTGGAGTAGAGAGCATGCATTGTGGAGACCGCAACAGTGGTCATGTGTGATGTTTTCCGACAAGTCCAGGTTTAGTTTGCAGTCTGATTCTCGCCGGACTTTCATATGGAGAGCGCCAGGTACCTGTTACCACCAAGAGAACACCATTGAACGACACCGTTACCGTGGTGCAGGATGGCTCGATTGGGGAGGAATATTCTTGGTTCCAGAACTGACCTGCATGTTCAAGTGTAACGATGACAGGCCACATCTATCGGGATGTCATTCTGGAAGAAATGTACGTTTGTTTCGGGGCACCATGGGTGCTGAATTTCTGTTTATGGATGACAACGCCGTCCTGCACCGCGCACCTTCAATTGGAGGATATCACCCGTATGGATTGGCCAGCATACTCACCGGACTTGAATCAATAGAGCATGTGTGGGATGTGCTTGGCCGACGAATTGCAGCCCGTCAACCCCCTCCCACCTGTCAACCGGAACTTCGGAGTGCATTGCTTGATGAGTGGTGTAATATTCCCCAAGATCAGATTGATCATTTGATACTCAGCATGCCTAGGCGTTGTAAGGCCTGTATTGCATCGTCCGGGAGACATACTTCATATTAACCATCATAATAACCATGTTATACTGTTTTTTGTAAATAGGTTCTTTTTGAAATTTGCTCCAGGAGTAAAAATCGCAATTTTATTAATTATGTCAAACATATAGCATCTTTTTGCTCTTTACCTTTAGTTTAATAAATAGACTTTACAAATAAGTCAAATTTGTTTTGCTTCTGTCTCTTTCTTTGCCCTGAACTTCATTATCCGTAATTATGGACATGAGTGTAAATGACACTTTTTAAATTGATGCTGACACATGCACGTTTACGTGACCATAAATTATACATTCATAAAACTATTCCGGGTTTCTTAATATAGTAAATTATAATTTACATGTCGAGAATCTTTACATATAAAGGGAAAAAAAGACACTACCATATAAAAATGTCCAATGTGTTCCTGATTAAGATACATGGAACCAACGAAGGAATAATTACAGAAAAAGAAATTTTGCCATCTAAAGAAACGCAATTGAATATTGTAAATAAATGACACTTTTTAAATTGGTGCTGACGCATGTACGTTTACGTGCGACAATAAATTATACATTCATAAAATTATTCCGGGTTTTTTAATATAGTAAATTATAATTTAAATTTCGAGAATCTTTACATATAAGGGAAAAAAAAAAAAAACTACTTCCATATAAAAATGTCCAATGTGTTCCTGATTAAGATACATGGAACCAACGAAGTAATAATTACAGAAAAATAATTTCAACCATCTAAAGAAACGCAATTGAATATTGTAAATAAATGGGAAATAAAACATATCTGCTGTAGACATCACAAGAAATTGCGTTGTTACTGGTAATATTATATAACAAATGTAGTAGATGTAAACAGCATTGATTTAACCAAACGACAATTCATATTCTTGGTGCAAAAATGGTATAAATGTTCTTTATCTTCGCAAAACAGAATTTTTTAAAAAGAAGCTTTCAAATGATTTAATAATAAATTTGTAGATATAATAAACTGAACAAATTAAAATAATTCTTTGTATAACAAAAATGATCAAAACAACCAGATTAAAATTATACATACAATATATATAACAGTTTAATAAAATATAAGTTTTTAAAAATATGAATGAATTTGTTAAAAAAAAAGAATTATGAATAATATTTAAAATGGAATTTGATTTTAATGTTATCAAAAACTTTAAAATCATAGCAAATATTAAAATCGTAAATATATATATATATAATGTATAAAAATAATGTAAAAAATCCTTATTAAAATTTTAAAATTTTTAATAAAATGTAAAAAAAAAAAAAAAAATTTCAACAAAAAAATATTACCTAGTTATGTTTTGGTTTAAACATTTTGTACATTTTTAGTCATAATTTTATTTTCATCTATTTTAAAATTTAAATCTTTTATTTTTTACATCAAAATATTAAATAAATAAATATTTATTAGTTCACCAGTATTGAGGCTAATATACTATTCATAAGATCCATAAACTATTTGAAACGATGAAAATTTTCAGTTTTTGATATTTTATTATTTCTATACAAAAATATTAAATTATAGCATTTACATGCAAAATACAGATTGCTTTGAAACCTTTAGACCAATTTTTGATATAAAATTATTTTAGAAAAAAATAAGATTAGGCACCTTTTCTTTTTAGGCTAATTTGTTAAATCTTCTCAATGCAAGTCAATTTTTAATATATTGTAATTGATAAACCTGTTATAAAAACTTTTAGTAATGACTTATAATGTTTTGTACTTGAAAAACTTTATAATTTTTAGTAATTTAATGTTTTTAATTAAAAACTGTTATAAAAGGGTTTTTAGTAATGACTTATAATGTTTTGCAATTAAAAAACTGTTATGAAAGGGTTTTTAGTAATGACTTATAATGTTTTGTAATTACAAAACTGTTATAAAAGGGTTTTTAGTAATGATTTATAATGTTTTGTAATAAATGCTTCAAAAAGGATATACATTAAAGATTCGACAAATTCATAGATCATGGGAGAGTTGGACATCAGAAATTTTATTCATAATATTATTTGCCTAACATTTTTAATTATTAAAAATCCGTGAAATAATCACCGATATGCACTGTAGGAAAAAGAGGCCATTAATAATTTCTCTGGTAGGACTAGGCATAAGACCAATAACTAAAAACCATAATTTAAAAAAAAAAAAAAAAAGTTAAGATTTTTAAAAAATATATAAATAAATAAAAATTTACCAATCATCAGTAAAATACTATGAATAGGATTTTGTGGATATTTGGACGGAAAAAAAAAAGAATATAAAGAAGTTAATTTCTGAAAAAAACTACAGCCAGTCTTTTATGACAATCTGTCTGTCACCGGTGATTCAACAAAAAGAGACAGTTATGAGTGGATGAATGATAGGCTAGAAGAATTAAGTAAATGACATCGTTATCATTAATTTAGTGACGCACAAAAGTATCATTGATGATGATGAATTATGGAGAAAGTCTTTTCAAGTGATTTCGTATGGATGACCTACTATATGTCCCTGAACAAAAAGTATTTGTTTATATCAATTGGTAACTTGAGGTACAGACAATCTAATAAAGATACAAATCTTGGGAGGCATTGACGGTCAAGGCCGCCATTTTGTTTCTGAAGAATTTTCCCCTTTGTGAGATTCAAAAAGAAAACTGGTTAAGAAAGAATAAGTTTGATAGAAAAAATTAAGAATTGGTTAATGTTTATTGTAGGCAACTTTTTTACTGAAATAAAAATATAGAAAAGTAGGAATTATTTCGACATATTATTTGATTCCCTTTTCAATGATATACAAATAACACTTGCTGGTAATTTTTATCAAATTATCAAATGATTACGTTGAACAAAGAACAAATTTAAAAAAAAAAACTACTTTTCATGAACCCCTTTTCATCTTACTTTAAAAAATTTATTTTTCATGAATCCCTGACAATCCCAAGAAATTAAATTTTATTGTTGTTTTTAAATAGTTTAGACTTTTCTTTCTTCTATTGAAACCTATTTTATTATAATATTTGTAAAAATCAAGAATATACACTACTTTAAATTTCAAAATATTTGGTACATTAAGCTTAGAATTGACATATAATATTACAAAAGAAGAAGGAATAATTATTTACCAAATATAATTTAAAGTAGTAGTAATAATAAATAAATACGTTAATAATAATACGTTATGTATCAACATGGGAAAATATAATACATATGATAGTTATCAATGAGAATAGTAATTATTATATGATTAATTGATTCGTAAAGACAATTTAAACAAGTTATATAGCAAACTTTCAAACGCTGTTTTCAAGAAATGCAACTAAGAATATTAATTGGAAGTCAATATTTTTGACTTCGAATATCATGGAATTTCGATGGGCGTATTATCATATTCACTGTTTCAACTATCATAAATCACCTCTAGAAGATGAAAGTTGCTTTGCAAATCCTTAAAAGTATCGATAATTTTTATCAATAATAGAGATAATAATAAATAATTAATTTTCAATGATGAATAATAATATTAATTAATGAATATTAATATTTAATGAGTAATAATAATGAATAATTAATTGAATAGCAGAAATGTAGTTATGCTTCATTTTCACATGAAGTGTTTATTCTATAGAATTGCAACTGCAATATTTTTGAGATAGATGCCTTTTTATATACTTATAATAGTATACTATTCTTTGACATAGAAATAATTTGTCTTGGTTATAAATAAATAACAAATATAATGAATTATTTTTAAAAAAAAAATAATTTGGTCTTTCTAAATGAGAAGTGTTTTCAACCATATTCTTCGCTTAAAAACTAACTTATAACAAGATTATTATTATATTATTATATTATTAATAATCTTGATTATTAAGATTACATGATTATTAAGATTATTATATTAGATTTATTTGTATTAGATTTCGAGTAAATTTGAAAGCATATAATTTTCCTATCTGTATATTGTATGACGTGCGTTCAAACACTATTTGGTAAATTTAAACTTAAAAATGAGAAACAAAAATAATTTGAGAAACTTATGAATTATTACGCAAATCAAGAAAATTCAACATTTACCCGATTTTGATTAATCTTACCACAGATTTAATTCAAACAAATGAAACTTTATGTAATCCATTAATAAAACTTAAAATTATAATGTTTGTAAAAGGAAACATATAAATTTCAGCTCTGATTAGAGTTCGTAAATATTAAAATTATGGAGACATGTACTGTCCATTCTACAATTTCTTCGGAAAAAATGAAGCATTGTGGGCAAAGTAACTGCTTATTTAAATTAAATATGCATAAAGACCATACACAAATAATTAAATAATAAAAAATCTCCAAGGACATATAATCCATCAATTGCAAATAATTATACATTGAATGTTTAAATCAATAATTGGTTCAACTTTCCCAGGTGGACACTTGTTGACATATTTGTATAAGTCTGGGTGAGATTGATTTTCTAATGCCATCTTGCTACCACAAGATGACATAAGACCAGACATTCCTCCATTGATTCTTAAGATCTGTGACACATTGGGTTGCTCAGTTCTGTGGCGTACTATGCTGTATATATGTTCAATTTGCAAAATGACTGGCAATTTTTCAAGAGAGGGAGCAATATCAGTAAGAAAATAGTCTAAACATATGCGAGTCATATATACCTAGCATTATCTTCTTTAAAAAATGGCCTCAAAATAATGTACATTGAAGGGTAACAAAACACCAGAAAAAAATACCATTATATACCTTTTTAAACTGTTATGTCGTATCCAAGTTGAATACGGTTAACCTGCTTTTCGTAAGAAATAATATCACGCCCCATTATCACTCTAATGTTAATGGCTGTGTGTTTCTGTAAAGAAGAGATTGATTATAGCCACTGGCTTAAGATTCTCCATATGCGTATCAAATTGTATGTCAGTCTACTGGGAATCATGATCATCGGTTGAGACACCATTTAGACGGCTTTGTCGATGTTGTGGGTAAAGAGTTGAAGGCCGATGTGGGCGTAACTTTACCTCAGCCGTACACTGTGGAAGGTTGGTAGGAGATACGATGATTAGTACGAATGCAACTTTCTGAATAGCGAACAATCATCAGATATTAGAGAGTTTTTGCATACCGCACTTTTAAAAATACGGTATTTTTTTCTGCTATGAACTGGGCACATGCTCATAGGAAATTGCGCATGCGTATCTGTAAAACTGTTTCCTAGAGCATGGTACGGTAAAGTACGGTATGTAAAAATTTCTTCCATTATCTTCGTCTTCCGCACTTGGTCTTCCAGAGCCTTCATTCTGTTTTATGTATAGACTCACCCTGGTATTGAGTGGATTTTGTACTGCAGTGTTCATACCTTGCAAGCGACCAGTTATTTGGTACATTTACTGTTATTTAGATGCACGTTTCAGCTATTGCGATTGCTATCGAAGTCTTCCAAATATAACATATTCGATAACATTGATTGACTGCCAGAATCTATTACTAAAAATATTGCTGCACTGAGTCTAGAGGAAAGATATTCCTTTATAGTTTTGGAAATCCTTCCACCCCTTCTTCTTCTTGAACTCAATTAAAAGGCATTTCAGATATCATATTTATCGTAGTCATTCCCTAAGTAGACACAAAAAAATTCGCTTCAGCATATTTGACTTTTCTTACCAACACAAAGTGCTATGCCCTTAGGGAACTGTAATGAACCAAAATGAAAAAAAACATCTACGATTGTTACCTGTTTTAAAAGCATACCACGACCACTACACTTAACTACAAAAATTTAACCATTTGCTTACTGTTGTAAAGAAATGGAAATTTCAAGGTAATCTGGTTATTTTCAAAGTTACCTAGTATATTATTTTTATTTAGAATAGGACTATATTCGCCACCATTCACTAACAGTTGTTCCTGACGACTAACAAAGAAATCACTTATCATACTTAAAAGTCGCTAAAGGTAAAGAGTATAGTTCTACAAGACGGTTTTACTGGTTTACAGGAAGTAGTAATGTAACCAATAAATTTAACAATATATAATAAGTAATTCCTATACATAGAGTAAAAGATATGTTTGTCTGCATTTCTTTTAAAACAAAGATCATAACAACAAGAAATCCTAATCTTTCATCTCAACTTGCTGTTTTACCTAGTGTACAGAACAAAACTTAACAAAAAATTCTTATAACCTTTCTTTTTTTTTTTTTCACGCCGCCAGCTGGTGCAAAGCGGTTTTAATATATTCATCGTTTGTTCCAAATATATTAAACCCATGGAAAAAGACGTCTTTTCCTTTAAGCGTTCTTGTTCACATTGAGATTCTTTTTTTTTATGTGTACACAGTACTTTTTCATGCATAAACATTGTTTCTGATGATATTATTTGCTTTGCATCTATTATTATTTTTCATTTTTTTTAAGATTCACTAGCAGCTGAGATAGTTTTAATATGTTATTGTTGTTACCTATGATTTTTATTAGAAACTCGATCCATAGAAATATGCCCACTTACCGTAGAAAAAAAGAACATATATAAACAAATCAAAATTAGTGTATGGAAAATACGAGATATTCAACAAGGCCAAAAGGCCTTAAAAATAATTTTTAAAAAAGTTAAATGTTCTAAGGATAAAAATTAAAAAGCTAGAAGTACCATAATAAAAGTATGTGTGATCATGATCATATTCTCTGGCCCTCCAGTAAAGATTACACAAATGACCATTCAGTTTCAAGTTAGAGTCAAGTCCCGAGCAAACAAGTAGATGGGCCTTATTTATTTTCTCTGTCTTACATAAAACACATATATCAGAGTTCACAATTCCTATTTTGGGCCAGCAGTTGTCTAGTTCTTATTCTAAAATTGGTAGCAGCTTCTTTGCGAATTTTTCCAGTCATCCCCGATTGTCTCCCAAATTTTCCTTCGGTGTTAGATAATAATTCTCTAATATACGATGAAAAATATAATTAATATTAATGCATGATTAATGAAATTTGTATGATTTCGATATTGGTTTGCTGAATGAATTCAACACAAAAAATTGTTAGCGGTTTATTATCACGATGTTTACCAATTTATTTCATGGATTTATAAGCGGTCAATATTTAAAAGTTTTTTAAAATTTTGTTTCCATTTTTATTGGAAATAAAAAAATATTTAAAATTTTGTAGCTGGGTGACGTTGGGTCATATAAGCAGTTTAATATGGCGGGAAAGAAGGCTTATTCATGCTAAATATCGAAAATATATGGAAATTCTATCATCAACTTCTGCCTGCCGAAATTTATACCAAAGAGAGATATATTATGCATAATATCCTGCATAAGTATCAAAAGACTTGTTTTGAAGAAAACTAATTGCAACACATAAGTAACATATAAGACAAAACAAAATATGGTTAATCAAATTTATAAAATAAAAATATATTTATCAATATAACACAACACATTTAAAAAAATTATGACTTTTCTTTCAATAAATTCATTTCAAGTATTTTTGCTTAAGAAAAAAACCTTTTATTTTTATTCAACAATTACAAACATATATTTATGGCGATTTAATAATTTATTTTTAGCTTATTTTTATTTTGAAAATTCACTACAACTTTTGTATAATATTTAAATTCATAATTGCTATTAAAACAAACAAAAAACCCAAAAATCTATTATTTTTGTGTGTAGATGAAGGAGAAAAAGGAAAAGAATTTGCCTTTTATTTTATTAAAAAATTGCCCATATAATTGTTTCAATAATCTGTAAAATTAAAATATATATACTTTATATTACCCTTAAAAATAACTTATTAATTTGTAGTGAATCGTACCAGAACTTTATAAATAATTCATGTTATATTTAATTTATTTATATGCACCCCATTTAATTTTTTTTTATCTGCAATAACATCTGTATAAACTATTTTATTTATATTACTCATAATATTTTCTCCATGGCAACAGTTTCTAAAAATATCTCTCTGGCATTTGTCATTTTTACAGACTATTTTTTTATGAGATACATAAAAATAAATAACAAACATCATATAATAAAATAACCAATAAATATTTTGAAACATGTCAACAATTATTAAAAAATAAATTACAAAGGCTAAAAACATTAATTTTATCGTAATTATAGATTAATGAAATTAAAATAAAAATGTCTATTATCCAGACAGAAGTGATCAAGAGAATTTTTTTATGATAATGCAAATTTAGGGACTTAAATTTGATTCAGAATACAAGATAAAAAAAGATTAAAAATTAAAAAATTGAAAATAAATTAAATAAACAGACTTTATTTTCAAAAAATCAACCTTCAAATAAATATGCCTCGAAATTCAGGATTTTATCAAAATAATACATTTAGGATTAATATTATGAAATACAGGGTGATTATAATTGAAGTTCCACTTTCAAAATGCTGTAAAAAAGAACCACTCGTAATAATGAGTTCGATTTTTGAACTAAAGATACTTGAAGAAGGGGGTAATGGTATGACATAAATAAAAAAGTTCCACCAATTTTTCCCATCAAATTTGGTATGGCCTTGCCGTAGTGGACGGCTTTCCACTGACAATGTCACAACTGTTGAAAGACTTGGAAGTCATTTTTTCTGTCAAAACATCGTTACAATCAAGCACAGTGAACACTGCAGTTGGTTTAATGTGCAACTCATGCCAAATACGTTGTAATTTCGATTCAAAATATCACTGATAGCCGAATTCACTTTCTTTATGCCGCTTACATCTATTAATAGTAATCTATTAATAGTCTGTTTTAGAACTTTTTTTTTGTTGCTGTAACCGTCAAATTTGAACTCATTGTGAAGAGTGTTTTACAGCATTTTGAAAGTGGGACTTTAATAATAATCATCTTGTATTTACTTATTTGTAATAATGAATAATTCCAATTAAGTATGACATAAGTTCCAACCAATCAAAATAGAATACATGATAATTCCTATTATATAACCGATTTTGTAGGTACATAATTATGCAATCAATTTATAGAAAATTAAAATGTTTAATTTTGAAATAAATAGTACTAAATACTAAAAACAAATGTCTTTTTAAATACTGAAAATTTTTACATCATGGAAGTTAATTTATACCCACGGTTATTTAACACGATAAAATTAATAACTTTCATCAAATGACAAAAATAGGAAGTAAAAAAAATTGAGACGCAAAACACAGCTGAAATCTTACCTGTACAAATATGCTGCAGTATAGCAGTAGGATGACAACCTTAGTCAGCCAACAACACGTCATAGCCTTATTCTTGTAGAGGCATTAAATAATTTTTTTAAGTCAGTCAATTGCTAGATCCAAACTCAAATACTGATTCTTGAATTCCAAGCGGTATTTATTCAAGAAATTCCTCTTTTTAAAAGTAGCTGGCTTTCATTTCCGTTTCATGGCGTTTTCACCAAACAAATACTGGAAAGAAATAAAAAAAAAAGTTCACTTTAGGATATTTTATTTATCTTTAACTCGAATCTGATTCAGTAAAGAACATAAATGTAAAGAGAAAAGCTAAGGGAAAGCAGTACTTGACCTCATATAAATGTTTATGTTAACCCAGCACAAAAATATCGTTTGCGGCAAAAATATTTAGCTTCAATAGAATTTTATTAGATTTGTTTTTATGTACTGAATTGGCAACAAACATTTTTCATTTGACAAAAATAATTTTTCTGGATGTAATCAGCAAAAATGTCAAAAGAATTTATGAATTAAATACGCAGTGTGTAAATATATATTATAGTGTGAAATATGCTGTTATTTATGTAAAAAGTTTTTGTTATATTTAAAAGTTGAAAAAAGATTCGTTTAAAGTTAAAAAACACTTGAAAAAAATACTTTTAGCATGAGAAAATATCGATGAAATATTCAGAAAATATTGATAAAATAAAAAAAAAGTTAACACAAAGTTAAAAAAAAATAACAAAGTTAAAAAAAATTAGCACTATATAAATATGATTTTTTTTATGTACTGATTTGTTATAGCCAGCAAACATTTTTTCATTTGACAAAAATAATTTTCCTAATATTTTTGTCAAATGAAATACATAAATAATAATAAAATACATACTAAAAATACATAAATAATAATTTTCCAAAAATAATTTTCAGCAAAAATGTCAAAAGAATTTATGCATTAATTATACAGTGTGTAAATATATATTATAGTGTGAAACATGCTGTTATTTATGTAAAAAGTTTTTGTTGTATTTAAAAGTTGAAAAAAGATTCGTTTAAAGTTAAATACACTTGAAAAAAATCTTTAGTTCAGCACAGATTAAACATTACAAAAATAAAATATATAATTAATAATATCCAAGCAATATGAATTTTAAATATTATTCGAAGATACAAAATGTATTTTATTGCTTAGTATTTTCTTCCTTGTTTTGTAAATATATATTATAGTGTGAAACATGCTCTTAATTATGTAAAAAGTTTTTGTTATATTTAAAAGTTGAAAAAGATTCGTTTAAAAAGTTAAAAATATTTGAAAAGTAATAATTTTATCATGAGAAAATATCGACGAAATATTCAGAAAATATCAATGAAAGAAGAAAAGTCAACACAAAAGCTAAACAAAATTAACACTATATAAATATTCAGTTTCAATAGAATTTTATTAGATTTTTTTATGTACTGATTTGTTATAGCCAACAAACATTTTTTCATTTGACAAAAATAATTTTTACTGGATGTATTCAACAAAAATGTCAAAAGAAATTATTCATTAAATGTGCAGTGTGCAAACATCATAGTGTAAAACATTCTGTTATTTACGTAAAAAGTTTTGTTATATTTAAAAGTTGAACAGTTTCGTTTAAAGTTAAAAAAGAAAAAATACTTTATCGCCAGAACATATCGATGAAATATTAAGAAAATATAGATGAAAGAAAAAAAAAAATCCTTTAGTTCCGCACAGATTAAACATTACAAAAAATAAAATATATAATTAATAATATTCAAGCAATATGAATTTTAAATATTATTCGAAGATACAAAATTTAATTTATTGCTTAGTCATTTTCTTCCTGTGAGTGTAAAAATTTGACTATTACAGGATAAATATATAAGACATGAATAAATTTAAAAATTATATTTGGACTGTAATAAATTGCTACCAACGCCATGTTTCAATTTTATTAAGGAACACAACTTATTAAGTAAACAGTTAAATTTATTTTTTGAGCATGGTAAGTACTTAATTTCTTAAAAACATAACGAAAAATACGTTATATTGTATATAAAGTATGATAGTTAATAACTACATATATTTGAATTTTTTTAACTGCTTCTTGATAATGTAATTTTTATGTTCTATATCAAAAATTAAACTAATATTTTGTGTCAACATTAATCAAATATAATTATTCTTTAAATAAATTCTTTTTATATACCTTGTTAAACTATACTGTTTAAAAACATTTTTTTATACATTTTAAGATGAAATTATTATTTTTATGAATGCTAAAATAACTCTATTTTTAATTTCTGTGGAGCGATATAACAAAAAAATATATAAACAATTTTACTTATTTAAAGAAATTTAGTATTCATTTATGTTGAGTTTATAACTTAAGCCTAATTAAATTGACTTAACCAAGTATAAAATTCCAATTTTTAAAATATGTACTTTTATATATGGTTTAAAAATCATAATTTTCTTAATATAATTTTTTTTTTTAACTAAAAGAACTTCAAACAAATTTTTTTTATCAATATTTTCAAATTAAATGTCTTTTATAAAGACATTTTCAGAAAATAATATATAATTATTATAAATACCTCCACAAATGTCATTGTAATTAAATATACTGAATAAAAATCTTTAAATTAACATAGTAATTTAATACATTTCAAAAAGTTATAAAAAGATTAAATTATAATAATGTATTTAGTTTAATAACTTTAATTTGATAAACTAAAATAATTTTTATAAATTAAAAATAATTTAATTTACAATTTTACTTCGCCTTAAATACTCAAGAAAAACGTTACACACATAATAAATAATTCATACAATTTCGCTGAGTAAAATTTTTATTAATTCTACAGACAGAATAATTAGCTGAAAAATGCATAAAAAGTTTAATCTATATTAGTTTTCTTTTAATACATATATTTTGAAAAATTAGACGAATGTTTAATAAATAATGATTATATATATATAATATATGAAAAGGTTTAAAACAGTTAAAAAAATATGCATATAATTCACTTTTAGCAATTAATTTTGTATATATTTATCAAAATTAAAAAATGTACCTATAATATGATGAAGTCATTTAATCGATTCTTTACAAAAATCGAACAATCCAAAGTCTAAAAATTTTGGAATATCCTTTACCTGATTCCATACGAATTTCTAAAAAGAAATGTGTTAATCGTTTATAAACCTATTGAACACAGAATTTGCACAGAATTTTTGCATATTTCTTTGTGAAGATATTTTATAAACTATCTATCTGAAATTTGTTTCATAAGTTCTGAATTATTCATAAAATGTATCTCACATTTATTAAAGAGTGTTCATCACGGGTAATTCACAAAAATTGCAAAATTGTTATTTTTTGTCTGTATTTTAAATGAATGAGGCTAATAGTTTAAAAATGTAAAAACGTAACTCTAATTTATTTATTTTAATTAAATTCAAAATTAGTTATTATGCGAAATATTTTTAATTAAGCTAATTGGCTAAAAAAAAATTGCAAAGTACTTGACAATATTTAATATCCATTAACTTTCTTAGATAAAACTGATAATAACAGGTGGGCTGAACAGTTCGTAGGCTCACACATAGATGGCACTACTAGTATTAAATCCCTATAATTTTTTAGTTAGCGCTAATCTTCAAAAGACACGTGTATAAATTTGACAGCTCTTGCACTATTAGTATGGGAGTTATAGCATTTTTAGTGAAGCAACTTTTGTTAGTTTGAAAAATGGATAAAAAGGAATTTCGTGTGTTAATAAAAGCATTGCTTTTTGGCGAAAAAATACTATTGAAGCCAAGGCTTGGCTTGATAAACATTATTCGGACTTTGCACCAGGAAAATCAATCGTAGAGAAGTGGTTTGCTAAATTTAAACAAGGCGAAATGAGCACCGAGGACGATGCACGCAGTGGACGCCCCAAAGAGGCTGTTACCGACGAAAACATAAAAAGTTAAATAATACACACACAAAATAATTTCTGATAACCATAAGGTGAAGTTGATTGAGATAGCTGAGACCCTAAAGATATCAAAGGAACGTGTTGGACATATCGTGAATGAATATTTGGATATGAAAGCTCTGTTCAAAGTGGGTGCCGCGCGAGCTCTCACAATCGACCAAAAACAACAACGAATTGATGATTCTAAGTAGTGATTGGAGCTGTTCAATCGTAATAAACCCGAATTTTTGCATCGATATGTGACAACGGATGAAACATGGCTCCATCATTTCACACCGGAGTCCAATCGACAGTCAGCCGAGTGCAGTGCACGTGATGAACACTAAATATTCTATAACTCACACACTAATAGTGCAACAGCTGTCAAATTTACACACATGTCTTCTGAAGGTTAGTAGTAACTAAAAATTATATAGATTTAATACTATTATGGCGCATCTATGTGTCAGCCTACGGACATTTCAGCCCATATGTTAGGAACCAATGATCTAATTTTAAATTCCTTTTAATTCTTTTAGTGCTTTCTTTTATATTTGGACTGCAATATAAATAAACAAGAGTAAGTGAGAAAAATGAAAATAGTTTAAATAACATAAATATCTTAATTTATTGTAAACAATGAATTTATGAAATATTAATATTCATTAACTACATTTCTCAGTTTCTGGATTTCTATTAAATATTTACAAGTTTCCAATCACATAATGCAAATTTTCTTATTCCCCTTGTATAGAACACATAAATATATGTCTAACCAAAAACATTATCAAATTATATTGTTCATAATATCTCTGAACTAAGAAACAAAACTAAACCACACCCATTAGACTTAAGTGTTTGAGTCATTTGAGTTACCAACCAATTCCTCCATGTTAAATTACAACTACTCAGTAAAATTCTACAGAATAAAATATATTTCATTTAATATTAATATTAATATTTTAATGTTTGCTATTTTAATGTTAACATCAGCCTCTATTTGTTGATCTAGGTATTAATTATGATTGTAATTAATTAATTTGGTCATGTTAATTTTCCAATGCACGAATATTTATCACACACCTACAATACATTTTTATTCTTCTTTTATATTACTTATTCTTAAGATAAATATAATATTTATTAAAGAATTACTGAAAACAAAATGTAATAGGTGAATGGATATTTTCATTTGCAAAGTACATATTGGTTGTAGTATTTAGCAACGGAATTTTAAAAATGGAAATTGTTTCCAATTTTAATTTCTAGGAATATTATATTTTGTAAAACTGAAATACAATTCAGTTTTGTCAAATTATGAATAGGTAATATTTTTACTCTCCACTTGAGCAATTTAGTATTACATAAAGGAATATAAATGAAGGTAATGAATACAATTGCTTCGATTGTTAACTTCGAAAACTGGTAAACAAACGAATGAGATTTTAAGTGCTTATAATGCAGTGAACTAATCTTTAGAGTAACGCTATTTTTAATGTTTTAGAGTTTAAAAATTAGTTTTCTGAAGAGGATTTTAATATTTAAAGAGTTGCTTTTGTACGTTAACTTCACATCAAAATGTAGAGCGATGATAAAATGGATAGAGGGGTATTTTTTTCTTTCAAATTGCTGTTCAATCCACTATACTGTGGCCTAAATAAATATATATTTTAATAAAAAGACTGCTGCATATTAACATAAAATATCGAAAAAAATATTATACTTTATTTTATCTATATAAAAATAACTGTTTATTAATTTTTAACAAAACACGATGAAATAATTTTGTAAATATTTTTTTTTTATTTCCAATGACAAGAGAAAATGGAAAACTTTTACGAGATCTAAACAGTGTAAAACACACACAAGAAAAAAAAAAAGAAAGCAATAAGAGCAAAAGTCAATGTCTCATCAGCAAAGTTCTAGCTCTCCAATATCTTTTTCACCTCGTATTTCCTAAGCAAGACTGATCATTCTGCTATATGGTGTCTATCCATGATCTCGTCTTTCCCATAGAGCGGACAATTTAGGCTATCGAAAATGCCAATGGTTGCAAGTGACGTCAAACTGTCATGGACCACAGCATGTCTGAAATCCACAACATTTTTTTCACGAGGTTTGTCCGAAATACCCTGTTTCAAAATGTTTGTCCAAAGCCTTGAGGAGATACGAGTAATGAGCAATGCCTTCCATCTAAGTCTAGTTTGATTTTTGATATAGAGTTTCATGGAATGAATGGAGTTGCAAGTATTTGGCTGTTGGACTATTCGTATGCCCTTCTTCGCGATATTTTGTATATGTTCCATTCATGATTCAATGTGGGATGCGTGTAAGAGGAAGTTTTGATTTTGTATTAAAAATCGGTTCAAGATTGAGAGTTGCTTGGAAAATTGTATTGCCTTATTTGACAGAGTTTCTCAAATGGGATGAATATATATAACTTGATTATAATTGAAAAAGTGGCACAATCTTTTTGGTTTAGATCTATCCGCAGCATTTTCATATAATACAGCTTGGGCAACAATTCCTATGCATCAGGGAATGACAGTAAAAAAATGCAAAAAAACAAAATGAAAAAGAATTTGGAGAACAAATCACTTTCAAAAGAAAATAAAGTTATCAAAAGAAAATAAAGATACGAAGAAAAAAAGGAAAAGGAAAATAACATTTATAAAAATAAATAAAATAAAATAAAAATAACACCGAAAAAATTACCACATATTCAATGATTCAAATATTACTTTCTAAAGTCACATACAGTTATTTCAGAAATCCCTCGATAGCACCTAAAATAGCATATATATATATATATCATTTCATCATATCACAGTTTCCCATTCCGCACTATGACTAGTATTAATCAAATTTATTCGCTTGGAAAAATCTTATTATAAACATTGACGTCACACAAAAACCCTATTTTACATTTTAAAAAGCGCGTTCAACAGCTATGAAATATTAAAGAAATCTCAATTCTCCGAGCAAGAAAAGAGCTAACAGACTTCATAAAAACCACAAGACGAAATAATTTGTCACAAAATGTCGGAAAATTTTTTATATATACAAAAAAAAATCTTCACCTTTTGTTAGAACATTTCATTACTTAATTTTTTCCCCAGCTAGAAAAGAGAATAAACTATTTTTAGAATAAACAGTATTTTCACAATCAATTTCATTTCACGTTCAAACATGTACTTCATAGAAAAAAAAAATTTGAGCAAACAGTTTTTAGTGTTTTTTCATTATTATTTTCTATCCTTTTAAAAGCCTTTTTTTTACTTCTTTTCCTAAGATTTACGAAGCGACGACTAATACATTTTCCTAAAGGAATTTGATGAGAACACATATAAAAGACGAAATGCATCATAAAATATTTAAATTTATCTCTGAAAAACTTGGCGTTAGGTACCAGATCATAATGTTATTATTTACACTCATGGAAAATATATTAAGAATTCTATTGTAAGGAGGAAAGTCAAAATACATTAAATGAAAATAAAAATACATGAAAAATATTTACCGATGTTTTCATTCTTTATTAAATAATCTTATAAATTAATTTTTTTTTTGTCATTAATGCCACATGCTATTCTTGAACCAAATATATATATAAAAATAAATGATCCTTTGGACTTAATTAAAAATAAAAATACAGAATATTTTTGTTTTTCATTGCTAATATTCATATCAAATTTCTTTTTGTAACTACGTGTAATTTAGAAATGTGCTGCAAGAAAATACAAAGAATGCTACAAATGAAAATTTAGCTACATAACAAAAAATAAAGCTAAATTAATATTTAGAAATACAATGAATGCTACACAATAAAAATAATCAGCATATTAATTATCAAAGCATGCAATAAATATTACCATACATCTAATTGAAAAATATTTGTCTTTATTTTTAATTGAAAAAGTAATAAATATTCTAATTATAGCTGTAATTAGACAAAAGATTATCTGTGTTTTATGACTTTAACTGTTGTACTTGCAAAATAAAAAAAAAAGCAAATGGAAAATGAAAAAGAGTTTGGGAAAAAAATCGCAAAAAAAGAAAATAACGATGAAAAAGAAGAAATAAAATTTAAAAAAAAAAAAAAAAAAATAGCGTTGAGAAAAAAAATTCAATTCATACTTCAACAATTTAAATATTACTTTCTAAAGTCATATAGTTATTTTAAAAATCCCTCGATAGCACCTAAAATAGCATATATATATATATCATTTCATCATATCACAGTCTCTACGTACTATGATTAGCATGAATCAAATATATTCGCTTGAAAAAATCTCATTATAAACATTTACGTCATTATTTTACATTTTGTTTTAAAAAAGCACGTTCAACAGCTATGAAATATTAAAGAAATCTCAATTCTCCAAGCAAGAAAAGAGCTAACAGACTTCATAAAAACCACAAGACGAAATAATTTGTCACAAAAATGTCCCGGAAATTTTTATATATATATTAAAAAATCTTCACCTTTATGATAGAACATTTCATTACTTAATTTTTTTTTCCCCTTTTTTCGGCCCCCTAGAAAAGAGGGGAATAAACTATTTTAGAATAAACAGTATTTTCACAATCAATTTCATTTTCACGTTCAAACATGTACTTCACGAGAAAAAAATTCTGAGCAAACAGTTTTAGTGCTTTTTCTTTATTATTTTCTATCCTTTTAAAAGGCCATCTTTTTTTCACCTTCTTTTCTAAGATTTACGAAGCGACGACTAATACATTTTCCTAAAGGAATTTGATGAGAACACATATAAAAGACGAAATGCACCATAAAATATTTAAATTTATCTCTGAAAAACTTGGAATTAGATACTAGATCATAATGGTATTATTTTACACTCATGGAAAATATATTAAAATTCTATTGTAAGGAGGAAAGTCAGAATACATTAAATGAAAAGAAAATACATGAAAAATATTTACCGATGTTTTTATTTTTTATTAAATACCTCAAAAATTAAAATTTATTTCGTCATTAATGAATTGAAAAATATTTGTCTTTATTTTAACTGTAAAAATATCAAATATTATAAATATAGTTGTCACTATACATAAGGTATTCACTTTTGAGTTTAACTGTTTTGTGTTATGACTTTAACTGTTGTACTTGAATAAAATGATCAAGGTTTTTCCATTAATACCATATTGAGGAAAAAGTTATTTTTACTATAAATTCTTGCTATAAAATTTAAATTTACTATAAAAATTGCATTTCTTCTAAACTTACAATGATTGAAGATGACATAAAATTAGAAAGTTGAATCCTTCAGAGTAAATGATTCAACTTTTTATTCATTCAGATTGAATGATTCAACTTTTCATTCCTTCTGATTAAATGATTCAACTTTTTATTCATTCAGATTGAATGATTCAATGATTTTTAATTATTCTTTTTTATTCATTGATATTGAATGATTCAACTTTTTAAAAAGATCATTCCTTCAGATTGAATAATTCAACTTTTACTCATTCATATTGAATGATTAAACTTTTAATCATTCTGAAATGATTCAACTTTTTAATCATTCAGATTAAATGATTCTACTTTTGAATCATTTCGAATCATTCAATCTGAATGTATCCAATTTTTGAATTATTTAGATTGAATGATTTAACAGACATATGAATTTGGCAATTTTGGACACTGCAGTGTCAATTTATAATTTATTTAAATGAAAGCATTACCAAAACCGAAATATTATCTCAATTTCATAAATCCTTTATTGTTTAGAAAGCTGTCAGTAGTAAGAAATATAGAACCTACAGAAGTCAGTGCGCGACTTGCGAATTAAAACATATACCGAGTACTATTTTTACCTTTTGAGTCTTCTAATGACGTCATGATCAAATATATACACTGATTTTCAGTCGTTGTGGGTGTGATGTCATATTTGGCACGCAATAAAGTCTACTCTGGTTGATCACCTGGTGTTATGACTTACCTTGCACTTTGCAACTTTTCCCGTTCATGCCTCGGAATATAATGAAATCAAGGTCAATGAGAAAAACAAGCAATTATTTTTTTCAGTAAATTGGTCAATTAATTATACTTTATTCCCAATAACTATATGTACATTGTGTTCATTTTTGTTTGCCTAAAACATCTTGGAAATCCTCAGTCGTGTTTGAAAATCGTTATAAGTGAAACTTGATATTAATTCGAAAAAATTGCTTCACGAAGTATGGCGTCTTGAGAAACTTGGTTCATTTTTACATCCATATTTTAAATTTTACACCACTGAAGTCTTAATTATGAAACTATTATAACATCTAATTTGTGAGTTAATATTTTGCAAATTCATCCGATTCAAGATATGTTTAAAAAAAAAAGGTTTATTAAACACATAAATCTCTCATACTGGGATAAAGGAAACAGAAGTACCTTTCATTATTTGCAATGGAAAATGTAAGAAAATCTTCAATAACATATAAAAGTGAATTTATTAACACTAACATTGTAAAAAAAAATAAAAAAGAATATATTTTGGACTATAATAAAAATACAGATAAAATATGCATACAACCTTATGTAAAATTAATATGAATATTTGTTGCAGTAGAAATACTTATCTCTCGCACCTTAAGGTTTATTTCTGGCAAATAGAATATACATGTTTAAGAGTTGGATTAATAAAAACTATGATACAATTTTATTAGGTTTAGATATTTTAAAGAGAAATTTTCCGATTAATTAATTTATCAACGGTATTTCTCTAAAGAACAATATATGCTATTGTTCACATCTGTTATTCTAAGACTGGGTTGTCTTTTGCCATAAAAATATTTCCAAACTCTAAACTAAATGATACTAAATTATGAATGGTGTTTCGCTAGAAGAACAATTTCAAGGCTCTAAAATAAATGCTATAGATTTATTGCCACTAAGATCTCAAAGCTCTAAATTAAATGTTACTGTTCCTTATGTCTTCCTAAATGTTGTTCTTTTGACATAAAGAAAATTATGAAAACTCTAGCAATAAATTTTAACAAGGAAAAAAAACGGGAAATTTAGATTTACTGAGCACATTTTTAATCAACAGAGAAATAAAGTTATGTAGAAAACTAGGAAGAAAAAATAGTGGTGGGAAACGAGTAGAAAAGAATAACTTCTTTAAAGAGAAATGGAAATATGTCTTAAATTAAACTTTTAATCTGTGTTTTTATACTCGCTAATATTTATTTTTTAATCGTAATAAAACATATGCAATATTAAGTAAAATTATTGTTTAAAACTTAAGAATAAAAGTTGTTTAAGCAAAACTAAACATATTGTGTAAAAGAGAAACAAATGCACAATTAAATTAAAAAAAAATTTTTTTTTTTTAGAAATCGAGGGATATACAGGGTGATTATAATTAATGTCCCACTTTCAAAATGCTGTAAAAAGAACAACTTGTAACAATGAGTTCAAATTTGAACTGAAGATACTTGATGAAGGGTCAATGGTATGGCATCAAAAAAATATTTCCCCAAAAAGTTCCGTCGATTTTTCCCATCCAATTTGGTATGACCTTGCATGGTGGTGAATGGACTTTCCACTAACAGTGTCACAACTGTTGAATGACTTGAAAATTCTTTTTCCGTCAAAAAAATGAAAAAATTAAGCACATTTGCCATTAGTGTTGGTTTAATGTGCAACTCCTGCCAAATACGTTGTAATTTCGAGTCAAAATATCACAGGCAACCGAATCCACTTTCATTATGCCGCTTACAGTGCCCTGTATTAATACACTTTAGCAATATTTTTGATGCCGTACCGTTTCCCCCTTCTTCAAGTATCTTCAGTTTGAATTTGAACTCATAGTGATGAGTGGTTCTTTTATTTTTTTACAGCATTTTGAAAGTGGGGCTTTAATTATAATCACCCTGTACATTCGTGAATATAAATAAATATACATTGATTGCAATATAAAATTTTTGATAATTGCCACATCCATATTTTAAATATATATATATATATTTAAAATAGATAAAATGAAGTAAAATTGCATTTATTTTTGAAAATAAAATAATGTATTGCCAATTTAAAATTAAAGAACGCATACGCTTACCGTTTTATTTTAAATATATTGCAATTTTTATAAAAATACTGGGTTAAATATTTTAATTTATTCATTTAACTATCACATAAAAGCATAATTAAATATACATCTATTCACTAGATAATACAACTAACTTAATTTTGCAATTTAAAAGAAAGTTATTTTAAAAGGTAGTCAGCAGAATACATAAAATTTATGAATATTCATTAAATGTTCCGATAGTTTTAATATTTTTATCAAAGTTAATTCTCTAAATGGATTATAAACTTGAAAAACCCTTTTAAATATTTCATGATTCTAGTTCAGTTCATTAAATTAAGGGAATTGCATTAATTAAAATATATGGAAAAGCATTGTCGATGTGCAAATTGGTATTTTAGACATTTACTTCAATTAGATGCAGTTAAACCATAAAATGATGCATAAAAATTGTTCAATCACTATTACAGATTACTTAAGAATATTAATTATGTTTTGAGGATTAAGATATAAATTTAATTACATATAATTCTCCATATTTTGGTAACCCTTCTAAAAGAAAAACCCATTTTTATTGTCAGCATATAATACAAACAGATTTAATACGAAGAAATAATAATTGCTGAAATTGGGTATGAATTTAATTTGGAAATGTGTATACAGATATATATCTACAGGCACTTTATTATATTAGCTATTCAATATACTTAGCTAATATTTTTTAATTAATTCAATAGCATTCAACTAAATATACGTCTATTCACTAGATAATACAGTTGGCTTCATTTTACTATCTCAAAGAAAGTTATTTTAAATATCTTCAGAAAAATAAGTACAATTTATTAATATTCATTAAATTCTTTTGTAGTTTCAATGCTTTATTGATTCCTCTGGTGGTTCAAATTTCTTTACTTTGAAAGAAGATTAAAAAAATCTTAATTATATCAGACAGGAATGATAAATATTACATGATGACGCATTTCTTGTAAGAAGAAGAAGATCGAAGTTCCACTAACTAATATTTATTTATATTATGACATTTAAGACGATTACAGGAAACACAGGATACAATTCTAATGTAATTCACAGTTATTGACAACTTGTCGAGATATGTTTTGGGGAAAAAACCGTTACGTTTCGACATGCTCAAAATGACAGCAGCTAAACTACGTCCTACTAGAAGGAAGCCAAAGTTCAGACTGAAACTAAAGCGATTCTTATGGGATGGAAAAATCTTGTGAATTCACTAGAGTTTGTCGTTTCATTGCTTTGCGGTGAAACGAAATTTAGGATGACTTGAACCAGGGATTCTCCTCATAGGGAAACTGCGTGTTGCAATTCTTTTTTATTATTTTGACATTTATTTAAAAAGAATAATTTAATAAACATAATTTAATTAGATAAATATATGTTTACATTTCTATTGATTCAAAATAATTTTTTAAAAAGTATTGGATTTTTTTAATAAAATAAGTCATACAAAATCATAAATGTCCTACATTATAAAATAAGACATGCAATACAAATACAAAGTATTTTATAAAAAAATTCCTAAAAGGTTTCCTACGATATATTATTGTATTTATATGCGATATATTACTATATTTTTGTATAAACATTTTTTAATTGTTTTCAAAATAAATGTTTATCCTTTATTTTAATTATATAGTGTTTCGAAGTTAAATATCATCATTAAAATTATTTGGATATTTTAATGAATTAATTTTTGCTATAAATACCATAAAATTAATTTCAAAAATATATAATAGTAGATAACAATTGTTTCAAATATTTTATAATTAATTTTCAGTCTTTTTTAATTAGACTTACATGTCAATCTTGAGAATGCTAAATTGTGAAGTGTTTTATCAAAAATATTATAAATAGTTTATGCAAATTTTTCTTCTTAAATTTCTTGAACTTTTAACAATAGTCACTTTTATTCACTTCGTAAAGTTATATATAACTGATATCAATGAAAAACATAAGGATTTAAAATTTTTCAAAAGTAAATTTAAACTAAAATATTAATTTGATGATTTATTGTAACGATTAAAAAGTTTCTATTTGATTTTAATTAAAAACGATTGAAATTTATTTAAAAAATTTTAAGAGTGACAGTAAACAGAATGAAAGTAGTTTAAAAAATAAAAAAAATATATATTAATAATTTTAAATATAATAATATTTTTGATTAAATTTTTATTTTAATCATGAACATTTTATGTAACTATACTAGAATAAAAACTAATTTAAATGAAAATATATGGACATTCTACAAAAATTATTATTTATTCAGCCAATAATTAATATTAGCACTGTATTATTGAAAGTGGCAATCTTTTTCTTTTTTTTTCAATATTATAAAACACATTTCTAATGAATGGGAATATGAAAAGGAAAGCAATATTTTTCAATGTATATTTACAGTATTTTCAAACAATATTTTTTAAATATATATTACCTCTTTAAAGTATATTAATTCCAAAAAAATTTACATTATTTCTCTCTGAATTTTACATTTGACAGTGAGTTTTTTTTTTTTTTTAGTATAATAGTTTAAAATTATATTTTTATAATATATAATACATTGTATATAATGATTTTTTTACAATATATTTTTAAAATGAATCGTTAATCATTAATGATGTATTTTAAATCCTTTTTTAATTTTGCAGTTACCCATGTAAAATATTGCAATTTTAATTAATTACATTACATTCATTTATTGTTTCCTTACATATTTTTTTTCAATTATACAATTTATAATTTAAAACGTATTCAATCAATTATATTTTGTTATAAAAACAAATATATAATTAAATTTATAAAACTAAGAGAGTTTTACACAAAATATATTAGTAAACCATGCAATTATTAAACGGTATATTTTTCTTACAAAGCAGCATTCTTTCAGTAAAATTCAACATTTTAAGGTACAAAATTTAATCTGTATTAATTTTTATTATATTGTAACAACTATAAATATATAACAAAAAAAAAAAATGGCCAATAATATACACAATTATTCAGAATGATCGATTAGTTAGGTTAACAGTAAATATACAAAAACAGAATTAAAATTTATTTACCATAGGGAAAATAATGAAAACCTTTTGCAAATGAATTATTCTCAAAAGTTAGAATCTTTAAAAATATAAATTTATTCCAACAAGTAGAAAATCCATTAAATAAGAATGTTCAAAATAAATTATTATTCATCAATAAGAGTTAAAAAAACGCCAATAATTTGATAAGAAAATTTCAAATTATTATGAAAAATTAACAGAGATATATTTTTTATTCTTCACCAACAGGAAACTGTTTTACAACAAAAGAATAAATTGGCTAGATAAGAAACTTAATCTTAATGTTTAAAAATACATCATTCTAAAGTGGAATGAAACGTATATATATTTACAAATTTCCTCTTTAAATAAACTTCTTTTATTTACATTATATGCAATGGACAAGCCAAAATGTTTTTCTACATTATTAAAATGTATAAATATTTACAAATTGCCTCCATAAATAAATTACTTTTGCTTACATTATATACAACAGGCATGCCAAAAGATTTTCTACAATATTGAAGTTAAACATTTTTAAATGCTTTAAACATTGCATTTTTTACCCACTAAACTTCTTGATCAAATAAGTAAGGTTTTTTTAAAGCAAACTATGAATATACTTTTGTAACTTAGTAAAATGTACAACAACTACCATTATTTTTCTTTGTGTTTAAATGTAAGGAAACATTTTTAAAGCATGCATAAAATAAACATTTAACCTATATTGTGTATAAGACATCTTTAACCATTTACAAATAAAATAGTATATTATCTAATAAACTACATCAAACGATAGAAAAATAAATTTTTACAGCTTTATAAAATGCTTTGTATATACTAGTTATGTTACAGCAAAGGTCTTTAGCCAAACAACGTGCAATTCAATATTCAAAATATATTTCTAATGCTATTGCAATTTAGATTCAGCCATGTAAAAGATTCCACTTCAATAAATTCAGTTACATTTAAGGACAAAGCGCCTCAAATGTTTTAACTTTTTGTTCCAGCTTTTCTACTCTGCTCGAAGCCATAGACAAAGAAGTGTTGGAAGATGTTAAATTCAATCAAGAGGAACATAAAAAAGTATTTTCTGAATCAGTGAGTAGACAGAGGAATTGGTCTTATTCTTTTTATGTTTGTTATTTGTAGACAGTTTTGAATAACAAAGAGCTAAGTTTTTGGTATTATATAATAAAGTTAATTACATTATTACGAAAAGATTTAAATAAAGCATTATATGCCTTTCATATGGAAAAACAAGTTCCTTACTTTATTATTCCTTATTTTATATCCAAGTTCTTTATTAAGTTATTATTTAAGACGAAATTTTACAATAATACTATTTGAATTTAATAAAATGCCATAATAAAGAAAATTTTGTATCTGATTGATTGTATGATATTGTATCTGATATCTTAATCCTTTTCAATATTAAGTAACTTGAGACACTACACAAAGCATATTTTAATTTTATATACTTTTTTTACTAATTGCACATGGTTTATATCTTATTCTTTTATGTTAGTATTTGTAGATAGTTTTGAATAACAAAGAGCTATGTTTTTGGTATTATATAACATAGTTAATTATATTATTACAAAGAGATTTAAGTAAAGTATTATATTCCTTTAATATGGAAAAACAAGTTCATTACTTAAGATGAAGTTTTACAATAATACGATTTGAATATAATAAAATGCCACAATAAAGAACTGTACAATTGTATCTGATATCGTAATCCTTTACAAAATTTAAACTTAAGAAAAACAAAATTACACCAGACTACGTTACACAAAGCATTATTTTAATTTTACTTATTTTTTAATTAATTTGCTCACGGTTTATATTTTATTTGCATATCTTTTTATAAAAAAATGTTTCAGTTTGGATTGAATATAATTAAATATTTAATGCAAATATTGTATGACAATAAAGTATTTGGACCTTTTTAATATACAAGAATAATAAATAGCGTTTTAATTGTTTATATTAAATTAAATTTAAAATTAAAACTTTTTATTTAAAAATCTATTATTATGAATAGTAAGGAATTATGTATAGTAAGGAACAATGAATACACGTAAATATTACAAAAGATTTAAATGCTTTAAAATAAAGCATTTCTCCTTTTAATATGAAAAAAAAATACAAGTCCATGACTTAAAACGAAGTTTTATAATAATACTATTTGAATATAATAAAATTAAGAAAAAAAAAAAATTGAATTGTATAATTATGTATCTGATATCTTAATCTTTTCAATATTAAGTAAGTTGTAAAAAATTATATTATACTATGTTAAGCAAAGCATATTATAATTTTATTAATTTTTTTATAAATGTCTGCATCTTTTTACAAAAACATTTTTTAATTTGATTGAATTTAATTTTCTTTTGAAAAATAGGCGATTGCTTATTATATCACAGTATTGGTATTCAAATTACTAAAAGCAAATATTATATAATTATAAAATAATTGGACATTTGTAATATTCAAGAATCAAATAACGTTTTTGTATTAAATTCCTAAATTTAAAATTAAAACTATTTATTTAAAAATTTATTAATATGAAATAGTAAGAAACAATAAATACACGTGAATATTACGAAAAGATTTAAATGCTTTAAAAAAAGCATGTTATTCTTTTAATATGAAAAAAAAAAATGAATGAAAGTCCATGACTTAAGATGAAGTAATAATGTTTGAATTTAATAAAATGCCACACTAAAGAAAATTGAATTGTATAATATTAAATCTGTTATCTTAATCTTTTTCAACATTAAGTTACGTGAGCATATATATTTAATTTTTTTTTTTTTGAGCAAAGCATATTTTAATTTTACTTATTTTTTATTAATAAAAAAAATTATAAAAACATGTGCAATATTTTTATAAAAAATTTAATTTGGATTTAATATAATTTTTCGAAAAATAAGAGATTGTTTGTTATAAAGCAGTATTGGTAACCAAATTATGTATTAATGCAAATATTATGACATAATAAAATATTTGGATATTTGTAATATACAAGAAATAGAGATTTAATTGTTTATATTAAACTTCTAAATTTAAAAATAAATCTTCTTAGTTAAAAAACTATTTATATGAATAGTTAGGAACAATAAATATACGTGGATATAAAATGTTTATAGAACAAAAAATAATTAGAACATATAAAGAAAACGGTGGGCTAGTTTATTTGAAAATGAGTTTTAAGAATAGCTAAGCTTTATAAAATCCGCTGAGATTTTAGCAAGGTTTACACATATTTTTCTTTCTTAAAATGAAAAATTTCTGTATAATTTTAAGCCTTTAAAATTTGAAAAATTAAAATTTCAAATCTCTAAGCTAATAATAAAACTGAAATTTTTTTACAAAATGTCGGAAACATGTAATCTTTTGTATATCCATTTAAATCAAGCCTTATAAAATATTGAAAAGGTTCAAAATATTTGCATATTTTTTGTAATACCTTTTCCATTGATGGCTTAGGAATCATTTTTTTTATTTTCCTTTAGTAATATTCATCAGAATCCTTCAACAAATTAAATTTTAAATTATTTTAAAAACTGCACATTTTTAAGGGCCCTTTTATTTCATAGAAAAAAAGGAACTATAAGCAAGAGCCCTAGAATTTACAGAAGAAAATTACGTTATTTTATTTATTTTAATGTTTACAATAGGGATAGATATTCCGTCCTCCTATTTTAAAAAATTTCAATCTTTGTTGATACTATGAACAACTTTTCTTAAATTAATCTATGTTTGCCTATTCCCAATCCTTTGAAAGTGGGACGCCTTTAAAAATCCTACAAATACATGTAGGCGCACTATATCGCATGCAAATTTCAAAGAAATATATTATAATAGTTAAGTCAAATATTACAGAAAATCTAATGCTATAAAAATAATTAAAATGAAACGTTTATTCTTGTGTTTACGAGAAATCCTAAGCCTGGTGTATTCCAGGCGATTACGTCAGGATTTAAACATGTATTTGAAAAGCAAACTTTGGTTTCCTTTTTAAAACATTGAATACATCTCATGTAGTGAGGATAGAAAATTCCAATTCACATAAATTTGACGTTGAAAATTGTAGTAAAACTTTCAAAGCGTTTTAAGATACTAACAACACATCTTCTTTTATAAGAATTCAAATTTCAAGAGAAAATTATTTATGTTTATAACTAGTTATTATTCTTTGGTTAATATTAGATGATTAACTACACAGGTATTACCCATCAATAAGTAATAGAGTAGATAGTAGTTACACCTGTAAGTAGATATATTATGTAAATGTAAATTTTTTTAACTTAATAATCACATAGATACCAAGGTTTCTAGCATCAATTCTAGTTTCTAGGAAACATTATTTGGTGCACTATTGCTGTTTGCGACTTTTTATGTGAATAGAATTAAAAAAAAAAAAAAAAAAGAAACCAGAAAGATTAGTTGTTTATGATGAAATCTGGGCCTGAATACGAGTGGCTAGCGCTCTGCCGCTCGGTACCACGGGTTTCGGGTTCTAGTCCCAGCGGTGCCATGGATGTTTGTAGTGGTTCGGAATCCACATTAAACCGTAGGTCCCAGTCTAATATGACCGTAGTGTTGCGGAGGCATTGTTTCTCCGCGTCCGTGGCTTACCTTAAAGTTACACGCGCCCCTGGGTAATGCAAAGTGAGTAACGTCTGTGCAGCGCTTGCCTTAAGGCATCCAAGACCAAGCTGCCTAAGTGTTTGCCAGCTGCATTAGAAAGAAAAAAAAAAATGATGAAAACTATCTTTGAACAGAAAAACTAATAAGAAATATAGTACCTATATTTATTTTCATATCTGGACACATTTTGCACTGGAATACAATCCTTTGAGAACCACTGGTCTATTTAAAGGACATGCTTAAAAACGATCAGATATATAAAATTTGGTATACGTACATTTTAGAAATGGCAAACACAAAAATATTACTTATTTGTTTTACTAGTAAATATACATCTACTTATGTGTTAACTCTTTAAATTAATTTGTTTGTGATTTTTAATTTGTTTAATTATTAATTTTAATTAATTAATTGTTAATTAATTTGTTTGTGTTAATTTTTTTAAAATTTTAGGACAATTTAGGACACGTAAATTTATCATTCAATTTTTAATAACACCTCGAGCAAGAAAAAAAATTTCAAATCGAAAAACAGGACAATCCATCCCACGACCTTAAATTACTATGAATGTATATCTACATGAAATCGTAAATTTTCATAATAAAACACGACTTTTTATATATTAATGTCATTTGTTTTATAAAATGCTCATGATTATTTATTTTTTGCTTAAACAATATTTCCAAGATTAAAATTTCTTGTTCTGTCTAATTACTTTTAAATCAGAACGAAAAGAAGTTAAATAATAAGTAAAAACTTTATGATTTTTTGATTAATAATACACTATTTGCCACCATTTAAGCTTAGTAAATATAGCGGAATACATATATTTTGTTATTTTTTTCTTCAAACGCGACCAAAAAAAAAGAAAGTGAAAAATGTTGGACACATATTCACAAGGCTTTATCTAATGGTTCACATTTTTTAGCGTCTATGTTGTAGCTATCTCTAAAAATGTTTGTTGGTTGCGAGCATTTTTTTATATATAAATTAATTATAGTTAACAAACAGTGATAGATCATTAATGAACAGATAATAGCGTATCTAAAGTAAAACCTGCATCATTAAGAAAAAAATCTAATCAAGGAAAAAAAAAAAGGCATGTTGAAAAAGTCAAAGGTTTCAAGTAAGGGATCATCATCTCTTAGAGGTAGCGTTATTAAAAGTTTTAGTGTTAGAGATAGTGTTATTTTTCATGATCCTTTAGAGGTAGTGTTATTAAAAACCTTTCTGGTTTCTCTTCGCTTTTGAATTTTAAAAAGCTCCAACGACTCCCAACATCAATGTGCATATAAAAATATGAAAACAACATTGTTTATATTTTACTATAAAATATAACAACTATATACATATATATAGCCATTAAATCTTCAGTTTTCTAAGTTCATTAAATGAATTTCAATTTCATTGCTGTAGATGAGGTGCATTTAGGATCTTGACCAATTTCTTCCTAATTTTTTTTTTGAGAGGTCTGAATGTAATGCTCTTAAGGATTTTTGTAATGCGGATGCTAGGATAGTTTTTTTAGATAATTTGCATGTAGCGAATATGGATAGTGGTTTTTGTTGTGCAAAAGTGGTATGTTTCATTTTCACTACTTGTCAGTTCTCCTCGATTTTTGTGTTGATATGTTTTCTTTGTAGTGTTTTCTAGCTGCATTAGAACGAAAAAAATGTTTTCTTTGTATATATTGTAGTTGCGTCGATTCGGAAGAGCCCCACGTTGGGTGCCAGATTGTAATGTTGGTGGTTGTGCGGCAGGATTGTAACTGGGCGTGGTTGGGTTGAGACTTAAGATACAGGTTTGAAAAACACATAGCTTTATTTGCACACGCACAAACACCACACACTTAATACAATAATAGTTATAGATACGTGGAAGGATTCAACCTCTAAGCCGAAAATCAGATACTTTGGTTTGCATTGAATGCGCGAAATATACATCATCTCCGGGTGAATCTGTACGCCAACTTATACCCAGATTTCGTTAAATATATTTCCTCACGGAATGAGAGACTGTAAACTAAACGTTTCTGAACAAAAGATCGTGATAGCGCTGTACTAAATGTCGCTCAGCGGCAGCGCCTTGCACTCTCTCTCGGGTAAGAGTCTCGAGGCCTACTGACCATTTTTTTCTGAACACTACAGGCCACCTGTTGCAGTTGCGTAGGAGGAAAGCACGGCTACATCATTATATATATATATATACAGAGAGAGATGGAGATTTATTGGAATTTTTGATGCACATTAATCACGGTTTCAAATTTTTAATATCTACTAATACAATGCTTCATTATCAGTAGGAACTGGATAAAAATGTTGTTAAAGAATAGTTGTTTCGAAAATTAAATTGCTTGCTTCCGTTGTAAGAATATTTTAGTATTACTCATGGACAATATTACTCAGGATTTCATTTAAAATTAAGTTCAGTCGAGAATTCTTTCATTTAAATATTTTTGTCAATTCGTCTCACTTCAAACCATATGTTAATAAATTATATTTTTCAACCAGTTAATCAATCAAGTTGTTTTTCTATTAATTCTACTAATACAACGAATATCAATATGCAAAATGTATTTTTATTCTCTGAAAAATAAAAAAGATTTAAAAACTTAAAAAGACTGAACACAGGAAGGGCGTGATTTGTCAAAGAGAAAAAGACAATATCTCTCTTTCCAGGTGTAAAGAATTACAAATTTAACTCACTCGATTATATCAAAACCCAAACATCTGTGATTCATAATAAATAAAAACTTGAATCAGTTCATTCTAAATTAATATTGAACAAAAAGTAAATAACATGATTACAACTTATTATGATAATTAATTGTTGTTTGTTTAATATAAGGAAAGTGAACAAAAAAATATGAATTGAAAGATTTTAAAATTAATAATATTAAAAAAAGTTGTTTAACATATATGCAAGATTTAATACTTAAGTATATAGTTTTTAATTTAATTCAAAATATATAAGGATCATATTATATTTGTATTACATTACATTTTTTTTTTTTCAAAATTATGAAAACAATTTGTAATTATTTATATACAATTTAAAGTGCAATAATAATAATAATATGATTTAAATATCTAAGTAACCTTCCATTTAGGATTTTTTTGTTACTGATCAGTAATTCGTGCTCTCCATAGAAATAAATATAAAATATACTTAACTAATAATTTGTTAAGCTTCTCGCATAATTTAATTAATTAAATCATAAAGTGCATTACAAACTACAAAAAAAACAATTTTTTCGCTCTTTTATATACCGAAAATTTAAGAATCCTTTTCATACTACAAATTAAAAAAAATTCTTAGCATGCAAAATAATTTGCATATCAATTCAATATTTTAAAAGATTGCATTAAATAATAAAATGAATATATATAACGAAATATATTTTAATAGCTTAAAAAGAAAATAACTAAAGTAAATTAAATTTTGGTCTTAAAGAAGTGATTTTTTTTCTGTCTAATCTGTACTTTATAATAATTGCTTTATGGAAATTTTTCAAGCATTAGATTATAAATTATCACATTCTTAGATACTTTTGCATTTGAAAAATATTGTATATTTTACGAAAAAGGTCTTTTAAAATTCATAAATTCTTTAATTCAGTTTAATTAAAGTTTTATTCATTTGTATGTCCTTCAAGTGATTTATTCAATTCCTTCTATTAGCTCACACTCTCCCTATATATATCATGTTCAAATTTTCAATCGTTAATAAAATATTTTTTATTCATCCACTCAGGTTCAAATACATTTTTTTGAACTTGTAGTGGATTACATTTTATGTTAATATATTTTTTCAAATATTAATTCAGTAATTAAATTTAATTAATAAATTTTAGTTTTTTAGATTTATGTTGCATATATCTACCAATAGATGGCGCCAGATAAACTAAAAAAAATGAATGAACATTATTTATAAAGGACTTTCTGCAATAGAGAGAAAAAAAAAGTAGGAATTGACTTCATTTTTTATTTATATTACTTGTTTATTTAATCAATTTATTATACAAAATGTTTTTGTTTTATAAAAGTTACCCGAGTCGACGCCAAATGGACGAAAAATTTGATAATATTGGTGAAGCAATTTGTCAATTGCGATCAATCTGATGAAGTGTCTAAAAAAGAACACTTGCTGAAAGAATTATTTTATACAATTTAAAAGGAACTTTTTAGATCAATGGAAAATTAATATTAGTTGGAACAGAAAGAACTACTGCCAGAAATTATTTTACATTATTATTGCTATTTTACTGTATTACTATTAATTTACAATTTATTATTGCCATTTTACATTAAACTTGCCGCTAATTTTGCTACACCGGTATTAGCAATTGATCAGTGCATCTTTTGTCATCTGTTTGCAAGTGTTTGTCATGCAGATGTTGTTTAGATTTAGCGGAAGTTTATTTTTCAGAAATTTGTATCAAGTCCGCCTACAATTATTTGTAGGTTTTTAATGAACTCCAATCTCAAAAATTTGAGAACCATTGGTCAAATTAAAAAAAAAAAAAAAAAAAATTAATAAAATATATTTCCTGAGACAAATATATACTTTATCTTCCCATATAAGTAATATTAATATTATGTTGATTTTTCTAGAGTGTCCTTCAACTAATAAGTCTGGATAAAAAATGCTTTTAAACTAATTTCAATAAAAATAAATTCAAGATTTAACCTTGTTGCAATATCACAATAAATGTTACGAAAAGAGCAGTTTGTAACTAGGCAATTTTCCATGTGTGAAAAATATATTTCGCAATAAAATGTTTCACAGTTCATGACAGAAAAAAAATATATAAAAAGAAACATTGACGCAACTCGTTAAACTCATGCTCCTTTAGGCTATTGGTTTCTGCAGTCACTACTAAGAGATTAAATAACGTAATTAAGACAGAAGAATGACAGTTAGGATTTTTAAAAAGTAATTTTTATTTATTTTTCGATGACTCTTCAATTAAAATGATTTGATTACAGAAACAAGTAATAAAAAATAAAAATAACAAAAAACTTGAAGTCAATTCCTACTTTTGTTTCACTATATGGCAGAAGTCCTTTAAAAATAATTTTCATTCATTTTTTTTTAGGTTTATCTGACGCCATCTATTGGTAGATATATGCAACTTAAATCTTAAAAAAACCCTAAAATTAATTAATTAAATTTAATTACTGAATTAATATTTGAAAAATCTGTATTAACATCCAGTGTCATCCACTTCAAGTTCAAGAAAAAGGTACTGAACTTGAGTAGATGAATAAAAGTATTTTATGAACGGTTGAAAATTTGAACAAGATATATATAGGGAGAGTGTGAGCTAATAGAAGGAATTGAATAAAACGAGATGATTAAGCATTAATTTGTTTAAAAATAGCTAAGTGACTTCGTGGTAAATGAGCAATGGAAATCAATTCGATTAGAAACATATTATATATATGCATACATTCAAATTTTTGGCTGTAGATATTTTAAGCATTAATAATGTAAGAGAAATACTGACATTAATTTATTTCCTTTAGTGAAATTATCATTATTAACTCAGAAGAAGGATGTAATCTTCTACGATTTCTTCCATGAAAATTACATAATATAAATTCGATATAAAAATTATATCTAAAATAGAGTAGAAACTGTAAATAAAAATAATAAAAAAAAAAAACATTATAACTTTTTGACAATATTATACAAGATTGGAGACCAATAAATAGTCGCCTTATTTAAGAAAGTCTTAAACAACATCATTAACATATCATTATACTAAAATTTAATAAATATAAAACGTTATTAAATTTTTTAACAATATTTACATTCCTTGTACAGTAACCTTTTTTTTTTTTTACTTTGCACAACATTATTTTTTATATATTCGTGACAATATGTTTAAACTTCAAATGCAATCCAAAAATGCGAAAACATTAAAACAAATTTTGATTTATTACAGCTACCATTCACATTTGTTGCTTAAAGGGACAGAAACATTGAATTATTATTATTATTATTTTTTTTTTTTGCAAATTTGCATTACATGGTGATTTAAACAATATGCTACTTTTATTGCATTTGCTCACATAAATAAAATATAGCTGTATAAAAACATTTTTTGTGTGTTTCTGGCGTATGGATTTGTAAAAGCTGCGGGTAAATATTTTCACTATTTCTAAACCACGGGCCACATCCACAACACAAACCTTCCTAAATTTTCTAATATATACAATGCTTTTAACAAATTTGCTTATATTTTTTTCCTTTTTATGATCTAGTAAAAGAATGATATAATTAAAAATTTCAAAAGATTTCAACACGAAGATTAATTGAATTTATTCCATTTAATACAGAATGGCTTATTAGGTGTGTATTGTAAATGTTTTGATATTTTGAAAAAAAAAATAAAAGATTATATTTTTAATTCTGAATGAATGCCACAAATATTTTGCATGCGATGCGACTTAGGCTCATATTAAATTTGTCTCTTTTATGGTGATTATTTTATTATAATTAATGAATATTTTTGAAACACAGCTTGCCGTATTAAATAAAATCGTTCGTTTAGAAAATTTAATTGCTTTTATCATTATTCATATAATTACAATATATCGATATGTAGATCAAGCAAAGTTGCATCATTCAAAATTTGCAAATAAACATCTTATTAATTTCTTTACAATTAGCAAGAAGTTATACTTCTAAAAATAATTTAACAGTTTGTCAAAATAATTTATTTATTTTTTTTACCAGAATGAAAAATTATAAAAACATATGAGAATGAATAATCAAATAAAGATCAATGAGACCAACAAAGTTCTGTCATGGAATTCGTAACGAAAACCCAAGATAATCGGCTATAAAGAGCAGAAAATAATTGCAAGACCATTCTTGAATTTCTCTAAGTTCAAACACATTTCAAAGAGTAATTCGATCTGTCAGCTATTATGGTTGAGTGATTCGGAAGATGTTCTTTATAAAAATCGTAAACTTGCAGTTTCATCAGCCAGAAACGCAAAAACATGTTTTTTTTTGTTGTTTTGCCTATGACATCAAATGCAATAACGTAGCATATTGTTTTGAATATCGAAAGAAGAATTTTGAAAGGATAATTTATTCCATTTGGTGATGAAAGAGTTAAGGTGTGAATATGGATATCATTCCGTGAAATAGGTATATTCGAACACCATAGATCACAAAAATTTATATTGACATCTTAAACGGAAATTTAAATAATGTAGAATATTTCATCACACAGAGATATTCGAAAGTTCTATCAGAATAAAAATCCACTGCATTGGTTAATAAGCTATTAAAATGTTTCCTTTCATCAGATGTGAATAAAAAATAATATATTTTACAGAATTTGTCAACTATATCTCATTAACGTTGCACGGCTTGATGGCCAATTGGCTAGCGCTCTGGCCTTTGGTACCACAGGTTTCGAATCTTGGCGGTGACATAGATGTTTGCTAGTGGTTCGAATCCACGTTAAACTGTAGGTTTATGTCTAATTAGCTTAAAGTATGCTCAAAAATGACCATAGAGTGACAAACCAAACATTAAAGAACACTCACTTTTAATTCATGAAATGGAACAATTCAAGTCCAGAATTTATTAAAAATTGATTCAAATCTATAACACATTAAAGTATTTTTAAAAATCGCAGGGGTATTGAATCAGTTGTTTGCCAATGTTTAACAAACATAATTTTTTGGAAGAATTTATGGAATAATTATTCTTACCGGTAAACATGCTGTAAGTAGCATTAATTCGTTCATTATATGTTGTTGTATTTCAAACACATTTACTCAATATAAATAATTAAAAAATGAAAATAAATATATATATATCCAAGATAAATTGTTTCACATCGATTAATTTTCAAAATTTAGTTTAGTAGCGTTTACTTATATTCATTAGCATATATGACAAAGTCTGTGCAAAACAAAAACAAAAAACAAAAAAATGGGAATCACTGAATATTTCATTTGTTTACATATGATAAAATATTTATATTATTAAAATCAGTCCGCTGTATGTACGCGTATTTCCTTCTAAACTAAAACATTTTGAAGTTGCAAAAACACAACAAAAGATTCCTAGTAACACGAGAATCAAAGGTCGACCATTTAGATTTTAAGAAATTTTTCATGTTTCCGAAATCAATTAAATTAAAAATTTAAAAGCTTCATAATTTTTTTTTTATTGTTTTCCTAGAAACGTGCACCTGAAAGTTTTCCTTATGAGAAAAATAAAACCGAAAGAATTACCATTTTAAAATTGCAACATCCTGTTGGTTTATCAACCATTTTTTAAAAATTTTTTTTTAAATTTTAAAATATAAATATTTCTCTAATAATGTAAAATTTGAAAAAAGAATATTTTAACATCAAAAATGCGATAATTTAATGCAAAAACAAAACACATAACAGCAATCATATTATAATTCTAAACGATTTTCTTTTCTTGAAAAATTTGATTTTTACTTTATTTTAAAGTGAAAAACACATAAAATATTATTTTATTAAAATTAATGAATTTCATGAAATGAAATATTATTTTGCCATACGATCTTTTTTTAAAACAATTTTACATCAGTCTTTCTTCTGAATTATTTTTTTTACTAAATTATTTAATTAATTACTCAATTATAATGTAAATAAATGTTGCACACAAAAAAAAAAACTCTTAAATATAAAAAAAAAAGTCGCGAAAGAAATTTAAAACCAAAATGAAAGTGATCGAGGACACGAAAAAATGCCCCCCAAAACAATATCCCTAATGGTATGCATAAAATAATTTTATAGATAAAAAAAGATTTTGTAGAAGACTCTTCTCAATACATTTTCATATGATAGAAAAACTATGGATTTTTAAATTCTCACAATGGGTATACTTATCTAAAAAGCATTAATTTTATTTTTACTATCGAAGAATAAATTTTTACCGCCATTTAGCTTTAGAACAATGTGATTTTAGAATGAAAATATTTTGAATGAATTATGTAGCCATTGTATTTTTTTTTCAACATTTTCCCAAACGAACTATTTCTTTTTAAACTGTGTTTCAATAGACTCACAAATCCTTACCATTTGAAAAAAAAGATCTTTTATCTTTCAAAAATACTAAATTTGAATGAATCAAATTCAAAACTTTAATTTATAGAAAAAAATAATAATTTCAATATTTTCATGCTATCTGCTTTTACAAAAATTCTTTTATTCTTGTATTTATTATTTTTTCATCTCAAAATCATATCACAAGCAGATACATCAATTACAAGACACCAAAGCATAATTTTTTTAAAATTAGTACCTTAATAAATATTCTTTAATTTCCTTTTTAGCCCCCAAAAGCATCTAAGTTTTACCTTCTTAAAGAATCATAGTGAATAAATTACGAAAGGTCACAGTTACGAAAAATATCGGTTATTTTTTTTATTTGTTTCATTGACGTTATCTTTAAATTTAGTTCTTTTGGAATAAATTAAGAGTCTACTTTATCTCCATAGAGGACGGTTTTAACAGGGTACAATCCTAAAATTAAAAATTTTTTTTTTTTTGAAATATCGGTTTTCTATACAGCTAGTAAATTATATAATATAATTGAAAAAGTAAAAATTCAAATGTGATATTGCATTAATATTATAGATGTTTAAGTACTCCATTCGATTTTTGTCGTAACTAAACGTAAATGTTTTATTCATCGATTTTATTAGTAAAATATCGATTCTATTAATAAAAAAATTTGTTTACAAATGAATGTTGGGCAACATTGGTCTGCGCATGTTAATGTATTTTCAGGTACAAGCTATCTTTTTCATTTAAAGTAATTTTAAAATGCAACAAAATAAAACAAATAAATTAAACAGAACTTAATATTTTACTTCCACACTAGTTACAACATAGTATACATAATTACATGATACAATGAAAAATATGCTTCTGGTTAACGGCAAAAAACATTTTTTTTTATTTTTGAAAAATAAATCTAAAGCTGTAATTTTTTAAAACTAAATGTATTACCAAGCAGTGATTTAACAGAGTCAGAAATAAAAATTATTTATGAGTGAAAAGCTTACAAATAGGTTATACACGATTAATTTCTTGAAGAAATAATTAAATTAACGAATTTACTTCGGAATTAAAGAAAAGTTTACAAATAATAATGAATTACTAGTTTAATCAGCGTTTCAGTGAGACTCCAGTGTGTTTTGGATGTGCCTCCACAAAACGAAGGAACAAGCCAAAACATCGAAAATTTCCTTAAAAGAAAGATAATTGTATAAACAGAATTTAAAAATAAAATAAATCTACGTAATTACTTATTTACATTCTCAATTCTTATATTCAGGATATTTATTCATTTTATTGAATAAAATTTTTTAATTTCCTTTCCTTATTTATTATTAAATCAGTGATTTTAATAAACTCATCTTCACAAGAATCAAATAATATTATGCGATTGCTGCGTATGTATCGAGGTAGATTGTTTGTTGATAAACTTTGGCACACTAACCATCTGAAATCAGGTTTACCTTATACCACTTATGAATTATTTTTCTCTAAATGTGACCTATGAATAATATTTCTTTAAATGCGGCCTATGGATAATATTTCTCTAAAATGCTGCTTACGAAAAATATTTCTCTAAATGTGGCCTATGAAAATTATTTCTCTAAATACGGCCTATGAATAATATTTCTCTAAATGCGGCTTACGAAAAATATTTTTCTAAATGCGGCCTATGAATAATATTTCTCTAAATGCGGCCTATGAATAATATTTCTCTAAACACGACCTATGAATAATTTTTTTCTCTAAATGTGGACAGTGATTTTTTTTTTTTTTTTAATGAGGAATTTACATTTTTTAAATGCGGCACTTGAAATATTTTTTTCAATGTCTCTCAATAATCTTTCTCTAAAGACAAACCCTCCTCTTGTTCCTCAGCACTTCTGAATGTGGTCTCTGAACAGTTTTATGCTAAATGCGTCCCTTGAATAATTTTCCGCTAAATGCGGTCCCTGAACAATTTTCTGCTAAATGCGGTTCCTGAACAATTTTCTGGTAAATGCTGCCCCAGTTAGTTTTTTTCTTCAAATTAAAACTAAAGGTGGTAAGGTTAGGCAACCTTGTTGCAGAGTTTTATAGAACCACATTGTTTCGGCACTTTGAAGATAAAAATCTGAAAAAGAATCATGTTTTGTAGTTTAATTCATTCTCTGGTTGATTGGGTCACTGAAATTCTCAAACAAAGGAATTATGGTATTCACGGAAAAATTAAATAAATAGTACATTTAAAATTGATTCATTTTTGTTTTCTTAAAAAGCTTTTACCTAACATCACATCTTTATTATTACACTCATTTTTTTTCAGATAATAAATATATAAAATTTAGTGATTTTGCTAAGTATTAAATGCATTTTTTTCTATCCTGTTTTGTTACATTTACCACTATGTATGCTGCAATATGTTTTTAATATATTCGACATAACACTGTTTTTCATAAAGGAGCGAAATTTTATATTTGTGAATTTTTATTTAAAAAAATTGTTGATGACAATTTTTTAAACATCAGTATATGAAGTTTTATAATTAAAAGCTATATAACAACAAAATGAACGTTCACCGAGTTAGCAAAAATGAAAAGAATTCAATTTTCATAGAAATTCATCTTTAACACCATTAATACCTTTTTATAAAATTAATTTAGCAGTATTTCATGATGGACTTTTATATTTTAATTTTTCTTCTCGATTATAATAAAAAAAAAATTCATAATAATTATTACCAATATAAAATGTGATCGGTTGATTTAATTAATATCATTTTAATCTATTAAAATATTTTTGACAAAAAAATAAGTAATAATTATATTCCAATTTCAAATAAAAATTTTCAATATGATTTAAAAGGAGAAATTAAAAAAATGTGTCTGACTTTCACATAAATATTACTTCTGTGTCCAAAAAGTAAGACCAACTTTCAATTTAAAATTCCCGGGGCTTATGGAATTTCAATTTTTTTTTCCTTTTTTAGGTTGCTGGCACTGCCTTGACATCGTGGGAAATGTGACGTCAAAATATTCATTAGTGTTATGCTTGACTCTGTGAGACGCTAAAACGGATTCCGGCGATTTTTGAAATGTCTGAATTAATTGAGCAAAGAACTTGCATTAAATTTTCTTTGAGGAAACGTATAGAATGTGACAGAAGGCCTTCGGTGAGAATTCCTTTATCGGAAAGAAATAATTTAGAAGTGGTATAAACAGTTCAAAGAAGGCAGAAAACGCGTGAAGACGAAGAGCCCTATGGTAGACCATCAACCTCAACCGACGAAGCTCAAGTCAAAGAAATTTGGTGCTTGCAAAAAGTCGATTTGCAATGACACCTTACTAATGATGTTGGAATTTGAAAAAGGATCGGTTAATTCCATTTTGGGCCTCAAACGCGTCAAATCTCGATTGGTACCGAAAACACTGAATACGCCAGTTCTTATTGCATTGATTCTTCGTGATTTCTTTCGCCAAAAATAAAACCTATATCGTTTCACAACAACCGTATTCACATCATACGACTTCCGGTTATTCCCTAAACTCAAAAGACCACTCCGGAAACAACATTTTGAGCCGATTGAAGAGATTCAACGAAATGCCGAGCTTTGAAGGCCATCCCTGCCGATGACTTTTTAGCATGCATTGAGGGTTGGAAAAAAAGTTGGTATAAGTGCATTATGTCCGGAGGGGGTTTCTTTGAAGGTGGGGAAATAAATTTAGAAGATTAAATAAAGAGTTTTTGAAAAAATAATTGGTCTTACTTTTTGGGCACAGTTGCATATCATTTTTCAAAAAATATTGAGAAAACAATACTCGTCAACCAGAAAATTGTATGATTTGATTTATATTCACATCTAAAAAAGCCTGTTATTTTTCTGCTTGGAAGAAAAATACTTACTGGTTAAAATGGTTACTTATACTATAGTACATTAGGAGTAATACTCAAGAGTCGTTACACAAAATGATCGTGACATCAAGACAGCTAACTTCCTAATGAAACGCAAAAATCTATATTATGGTCTGTACTAGTATTTGCAACACATTTCTGAAACAACTCTGCCTCCAGTTAATGATATCTTTGACCTTCAAGAATAAACACGACTTTTTTTTTTTTTAAAAAATTGATGATTAATGATGATGTTATTGATGGTCGTGGTGTGCATTCAGCATATAATTGCAAATGATCTCTATATATTTTACCTGGGCAAATTGGAAAACTTTTTAAAATAAAAGAATTTTCCAATTTCAGACTAAAAAAGTTTATGACGTAAAATTATGAGCTTGTTTTGCAAATGCATGTTTTTCTGGCAAACATTTCATTAAGATTAAAATATTTTTGCACGTATAAGCGGATATATATATATATATATAATGATATAACCCACAATTCAAATTTTGAATATGTATTTTATAAATTTATTTTTGTAGTTCCAGATTTAAGATAAAATAATTTATGTGCATGCGTTGATCTCAACAATGTAGTTTTAATGTATTTTTTAAAAAATTCTACTTAGCACAATTTTTTTTTGCAAAAAATGTGTACATTAATCTAGAATTTTTAATTATTATAAAATGATAAAAAATAAAATTCACTACATTTATTTATTATATTGCAGTGATTTTGAATAAATTTAAATATAAATAGATTAAATACTATATACATTTAAAAAATATATTCCAAAAAAATCAATGGTTTTAGGTAAGTTACAAAGAATGTTTAAACAAAATTTCTCGTTTACATAAAAGAAATTAAAATTAAAAGATTTTGCCCTTTTTAACAATACGATAACAACAAATAATCTAAAATTAAATGTTTTGATAAAAATATATCGATAAATATTCATCTACAATTAATCTAAAATATTATGAACATAATAATGAGGCACCAAAAACGTTGATTTATATGAATCATTACGGAAAAATAAATTCAAAATAATACTGACGATATTAAAAATCCACTGAACATTTTTCTGATTAAAATAGCTATGCTGTTAATAAGCTACGAATATAAATAGCTTATTATATAGAAAGCAAGTAACAAAAATTTGTTAACTGTTACAAAAATATAAACAGCTAAGCAAGAGTAAATAAGAATGTACATAATTAAAAAGTTAGCACAGAAGAACTTTAATCATAAAAAGTTAATTACTTTACAATAAAAAATTATTTAACACATGAGTTATATGAATTCATATCCACAGTTTTATAAATGAAAATAAAGCGTTTTAAAATATAATATAATAGTTCAATTCTATTTTAGAAAAAAATTTCTAAAAGGAATGCTGAGCAAAAATGAATCCTCTTTTTTCTAAAAATATTTTTTGCAACGGCGTATACTTGCATGTATTCCATGAGCATGAATTTGAATTTATCTACTAGTATATAATTTTACTTAATGACATGAGCGTTAATATAACTATTGTTCTTATTTTTATACAAAATTAATATTTTGTTCTCGAAATGGAACTAATATTTTATTGTTAAAATTGCAATTATTTTACATTTTTAATTAAATTACAATTTATTAAACATCATTAATTTGATACAGGTGCAATTAAAATGACAAATACTAAAATGTACTAAATAGGGCAGGTTATTTGTAAAACGATAAAATAAATAAACATATACAATGCACGTGAGTAAGTTTGTTGACAGTACGAAAACCCACACAAATTGTTATCTTGCCAAGGTAAAATAATGACATCTCGTTTTTTTTTTTTTTATATATAACATTTCTATTCTGCTAAATCTGATAATGTATAGTGTGGGTGAGTGAGTAATTTACTATATTGCATTGCAATGTTTATGCATTGCGTCATATCCATGAATTTAGGAGTTTGCATCACATAAAATGTTAGTGTTTATAAAAATGGATTGTGAATATTTATTTTTATTTTAATAAATTTCAGTAGAAATTTCTTAAGTTTATTTTTCCAGTTATTCGTGATTCAGCACTAATTAATAAAACTAGTAACTAATTTCACTACCAAAATTTTAACAATCTGCTATTTTGATTGTCATTCTATTTAATAAATTTCCTTTTAGCTAATGACAGTGTAATTCTTTATTTATTAAAAGTATGCACAGTTTAATACACAAAAGTGTAATTTTAAGAACATTTGTTGGAAGCATTCGGTACGTAAGAGACGTACAAAATTAATCATAATCAAAATAAAAATATTTAAAATTTTAACAATGTATAACTTGTATCGTACAACTAATTGCGCGTGAAACTGGCTAATTAACAGATGATAAACTAAAAAAAAAACTACTAACTAGCTACTAAAAAGTTTTTTTAAATATTTATAAAATTGAAGATTAATATTGAAGATTAAGAAAAACGTATTCCCACCATCTAATTTTTGATACATTTTTTTTATTATTTAAAAAGTAATAATTTTTAATACAATTTAAACATTTAACTATTATATAATACATCGAAAAAAAAACTTATTATTAATAAATATTGTAAGAATTACCGCTCGAAATTAATAGCATTTACAATTACATAGAAATGAATATTTTTTAAAATTTTTTTTAAAGACTATTAATTATCTTTTTATAATGCTATAAATATAATGCTTTTGATAATATGAAATCGTAATAATCAACTAACTGTCAGTATATTGCTGTTTGAACTTTTTGTTTCGATAATTATTTTCGATTGAAAAACATAATTTGATACTATTAACATAAAAAATTTTAATAATTGTTGTCCTCTTCGTAATTATATAATTAAAATTCACTCTGTTTTAAATAACAATGAGAATTTATATAAAAATATAAAGGCATTAAGTTAGACTTCGTGTAAAAAATAAGGAGAATTAATCCAAAAAAAAAAATTTTTATCTCCACTACTAACCAAACTGTATATCTCGTTTGAAATTCTTTACATTATATAAAGAAGGATAAGATGCAAAGTCTTAGAAATATACCAGAAAAAAAGCATGAAATGCGGGCTGGTAAGATTTTGTAGCAGATATATTTCCAACATCAAAGGAGAATGTGAATGAGATTTTCTCTTTACTTTCTCTGAATCTGGAGTTAGCTGTACGCATTTTCTAAACAGCGAATTTCTTTGAAGTTTTTAAATTGCCTTAAATTAATATATATGTCGCTGTTGATATTAAATACACATTAAAATATTTCGTAAAATCATGCATTATCAGCATCTCGCGAATATAAATAATAGAGATATTTTGCTAATTTTATTGTTATTACGAATTTCTTCATGAATATAAATTCTTTCTGGATTTATATTTTACAGTGATAATCTAAATTATTTGTGTTATAATTGGAAGATTTAAATAAAATCCTGCGCTATCTTACAAATATTCAAAAATAGATGTTTTAAATACATGAATCAAATTTATTTAATTTTTTTAAAAGAAGTTGATATCTTGTGAATTATTATTATTTTTTTTTTTTTGCAAGTAATATATCTTTATAAGCATTAATAGACTTTTTAATATAATCTATTAAACAAATGATTCTAGGATTAGGAGTATTGGTATATACAAATTAAACAATTAAAAACTTCCTAACATTGAAAATATTTATTACTAGAAATACTGACTTATAATTTTTTTTTTTTAAATATTTTTACTCCTACAAATTGTTTTTCAAAATAGCATTTAAAAGAATTAAAAAAAAATTATGCCATAAGTGATTCTGTCCTCATTTAGATTTCAAAGTATGTAAATTATAGGATATTTTCAATAAATTCAATTCAGAACAAATCATAAAATAATTAATCATTTTACTTAATAATATAATTAATAAATGACATTTCGGCTATCATATTAGCTTTTACTTTATAATATCATAAATCATTAATAAAATTCATTAAAACAATATTCTAGATAACTTTATGCATAAAAACCAGATATAATTAAAAATGAAATATATCTAAAATACGTAACAAAGTTAATAATAATTTGATTACTTGATAACTCGATAACAAATTTAATAATATTTTGATGCATAAAAACCAGATATAATTAAAAATGAATTATATGCAAAATACGTAACAAATTTAATAATAATTTGATTACTTGATAACTCGATAACAAATTTAATAATATTTTGATTGTTATGTTATAATTTTTATGTACCTTATACCCTTTTGTATGTAAGAATAATTAAATTATTTACGGAACTAAACAATTTCACGTTTTAAATTAAAAAACAACAGATGAATAGATTATAATTTCTACCGATATAAAAAGAGCCATAATAATTTGGAAAAATAATAATAAATAAATGAAAATAAAAAACATTAAATACAATTAATTAAAAATAAAATACAGTAATTTGATGTTTGGAAATAGTATACTTGAAAACAAGATATAGAAAAAAAAATAATTAAATTATTTGTGAAATTAAACAAATTCCCTTTTTAAAATAAAAAAAAAAAACCACGACAGATTATAATTCTACCGATATAAAAAAAAAATCATAATAATTTGAAAATAATAATAATAATTAAATATAAATAAAAACATAAAAAACTATTAATTAAAAATAAAAACACAGTAATTTGATGTTAAGAAATAATATGCTTCAAAACAAGTGACTTTTAATCTTCTATTATAAAAATAATTATAATATTGCTTATTCAAATTTTCATAAATATCCTACATCTTAAAAATCAAAATAATTCTAGATACACAAAAACTGTACGTACCTTTAAACGGGTCACTACCTAATTTTTAAAATCCACCCCCTTCACAAAACGAACCAGAACAAAAGAAAACATTTCGTCACATAACACTTTGACAGAGCGCTTTAACCTACACACTCACTTGCTTGCTCCGATTTCGTTTGATCTAAAACCAGCGTTGCGCGAACCAACATCGAAACCTGCCGCAAAACTTCCCGCGCTACAGAAAAAAATATCAGAGAACTATTTATAAACGCGTAGTCTTCCAGCGGCGGAATGATACAGAATACCCGCCCTGCTCTCAGGCTTCACAACTTTACTTGTTTGTTTTCCTTAATCAAAATAAACGATGTTCACGCCGCGAAGTCTAACTGGTTACTTATTTGCATTAAGTTGGTGTTTTGTCTACTGATCACAAGAGAATTTTAAATGATGACTTCGCTGCTTTTATTGCTTATTGTTAGGAATACGTTACCAAATAATGATTTGAGGAAGATTTTATCTATGCATAATTACGTAAAAGCCAACTTTTTTTTTTTCATTGCCTTTTCAGAATCTGACATAAAAGGAAAATATATGGAGAAACAAACTGTTTTTATTTATCTGAAAACGTTTTCGCTTATAAATTAAAGTAATAAACACTTAAAAAAATAAATCTGCTAAAATATTTTTAAATTCTTATATAATATTTTATGTTCTAATTTTTTTTTACATTAAACTTAGGATAGATAGATGCCATTTATTTAGGATGCCATAAATTTAGGATGGCATTTTGCATATACTCTGTAACTTGGCAGTCAGTCCAAAAAAAAATCTCGGAAATTATGTAGTATTTGTATACTTTATTGTATATTTTGTTTGCATAAAATAAGAAATAACATTGTAATACAATAAAAAAAATGAGTTATGTAATATTACCCAAATATAAATCGTGTTAAATCCGATTTCGTATTAACAAAATTCAACTGCGATTAGATAAATGGTTTTTATATTTCAGTTTTTAATAATTACGTAAAAGAAAAAATTTTTTTCATTGCCTTTTCAGAGTTTGTTTCCCAATATATTTTCCATTTATGTCAAACTGTTTTTATATATTTGAAAAATTTTTCGTATATAAATTAAAGTAATAAGCACTTAAAAAAATGAATCTGCTGAAATGTTTTTAAATTCTTAAATACTATTTTATTTTATAGTGTTTTTGACATTAAATCAGAAATGAACAGGTTTAAGAAGTTTGCATTCTACATATACTCTATAATATATGTAGAATGGGAAATGGCCATGGGAAAAAAAACCTCGTTAATTATCTATCATTTGTATAATTTATTTCCTTACATAAAATAAAAGTTACATTATAATACAATAAAGGAAAAATAATGTGATATATAATATTACCCAAAATTAAATATAATTGATATCGATTTTGTAGCAACAAAATTCAAAAGCGATTAGACAAATGGTTTTTTTATACTGTTTTTTTAATATTAATGCCTAAAAGCTGTTCTTACATATATCTTAATCAAAACAGGTTTTTACATTGTAATATGTTTAGTAACATCTAACGTTTAAAGAAATTTTAAAATGTAACTTTTTTTCGGTCATAACTATCGTAAATATATTACGTAGTTAAATAATTTTGTCAGGCTAGCACATTTTTGTCAAAAGTTCTGATCTTAAATAAAGTAGGAAACTTTGGAAAAAATATTTTTCTATTAGTTTAAATGTTTAATTTAATAAAATACAGATGAGATATGTTACATATTTTAATCTTTCATTAAAATCTGAAAAATGTTTCAAATAATAACCAATAGATTATTTAACTAAAATGGATATAAGATGAAATAGGTAGTGATTTGGACCAAAAAATACACGTTATTATTACTAAACACGTTATTATTATTATTAAATACATGTTATTATTTTTTTTAGGCAAAAGAAAGCATGCATGTTTTTTCCTCTATATTTAAGGCTTTTGCTACATGAGGAATAATATATATTTTAAAACAAATTAAAAAGTAAAATAATTATAAAAGGCAGCTTAATTTTAGAAAATTAGTAGCATTTAATTTTTATCAGGAATTAAAAAATTGAAACAAGGAAAAATTATCAATATTTTTATATGTTAAAGTAATTCTGCACGAGCATTCCTTTTTTTATCTACCAATACATATTTTATGAGACTTAAATCATAATTTATATTCTACCACTTTCTTTTGCTCTTTTGTGGTTCAGCGGTAATATGCATAGCTAGCGTCAGGATGACAAGGGGTCGAATCTCGAAGCAGTGTCAACTGCTTCATTGTTTTGAAATTCTGGGGACTTTATTGTGAACATGACAAAGTGTACAATAAAGGTGACTCGCTTCAATAGTTGGTCTTGGTGGATGTTATCTATTTTTTTTTCACATGACATGCAAATAATGAGGGCAGCTTACAGCTAATTTAAATATTTTCTCCTCCTTTTTCTGTTCCTTTTATTAGCTCACACTCTCCCCTATATATATCTTGTTCAAATTTTCAATCGTTCATAAAATACTTTTTATTCATCCACTCAAGTTCAAATACATTTTTTTGAACTTACAGTGAAGATGTTAACACAGTTTTTTCAAATATTAATTCAGTAATTAAATTTAATTAATTAATTTTAGGTTTTTTTAGATTTAAGTTGCATATACCTACCAATAGAGGGCGCCAGATAAATTTAAAAAAAAAAAATGAAAATTATTTATAAAGGACTTTCTGCAATATAGTGAAAAAAAATGTATGAATTGATTTTAATTTTTTTTTTTTATTACTTGCTGAGAGTCAATTTTCTCTCCTCAACTCCTATAGGTGTGTTATTTGTAGTTTATGTCTTCTTGTTATTTGTCTCTTCTTACAAGAAACATTAGCACCGATGGGGTTTTTTTTTCTAGTAATGTAAAAATTAAAACTAAAATATATAAATGGTTTACATATCAAAACCGAATTTAATATTTTTACACAAATAGATGAAAAAAACCAAAATGGAAAATAATTGAGAATAGAAACATAATCTATAATCTAACATTGCAGAAAAATAATAATATAATAAAAATTCGAATACATATGAAAAATAGTTGAGAATTGGTATGCATATACTATACTACGCGAGAAAAACTTTAAAAAAATATAGCTCTTAGCTAGATTAGTTTGAGTTATTTTTAATTAAACAATTTAATTAACAATTCAATTTAAACAACTTTTTAACTTATGGAAGTTAAAAAATTGTATATTTTTGTACTATTTATATATTTTTTCACTATAAAAGCAATATTTTAATAAGTTAAATAAAAAACAGCTATACATACACAGCAGCATAATTTTCGATTCGCCAAAAAATAATGATAAAATCACATTGTTACCGAGCATAGTATTTTTCGAATTAGAGTATTGTTAATTTTGAAAATAAATACCATTATCCATAGATAATAATCAATATTTTATTTCATTTTTTTAATTTTCCTTTAATTATGCATACTTACAAAATATCTATGGAATACAAGATTATCAAGAAATAATGTCATCGTTTAAAAGCTTCATAAATTCTAAAGCCCCCCATATGACTGATGGGTTTAAATGCAGCATAAGAACATAATTTCTTTCAACTGTTTAGAAATTAGGGTGGCCCAGTAAAATTCATGTTGAAAAACTAACAGTTTGTTATTCTCCAAAAATGAATGCTTTGTGTGGTCTGCACTACAACCACTCAGTAGTTGCTTTTGTTTTTTAACAAGATAACCATTACTAAAAATTATCCAATTATACCACGGGTCATATGCGGTCCGTGACAGAATGGCGATAGTATAAAATAATAATCAATTTATCTTATTTATAGAAAAAATACATATTTACTGATATCCTAAAATAGTTACTAAAACCAGCCTACTGTACCAGCATTTTTCAGTTGAGAATCTATTCCTCTTATAAGTTTAGGACTGAAATATAGAATTTACAAAAATAACTTCAAATTGAAAATGGAAGAATATTTTTAGAAAAATAATTTGATTTTATGTTAGTATCTCCTACATGGCAAGAAATGAATTACCGTTTGCCACCAATATCAATAACGTATCTAATCTACGACAGACCTAACGCTTACTGTTTTATTTGAATTCTACTCAAAATTCATATCAAATATACAAAATAAATAAACTTAATTTTCTCTCACGCAATTTTTCAGAGTTTTGTATAAAAATATTTATTTAATACAAATCTGTACATTTATTCACTAATTTCGTAATCTTTTGTTATGGGTCCTCATAGATATAAAAGCCAGATGAATAGCAATGCTTAGTAAATAGTATGATGTTTTGGATTATCAATTATTAATTAAATTATAAATCAATGGTGATTTTTAAACATATATTATGGACATTAAGAAAAAAACAAATTTTAGATATCAGAAAATAAAAATTTCAGAATTTTAGCAGTTTCCATATTAAAAAAGTAAAAAATTAGTTTAAATTATAAGTTACAGCTATCAGTATAATTTTTAAATCCATTATGTACAACGTTTATTTAACTATTTTGATATTGTACTCTTGGAGATTTTTAAGCATATAACAGTACAATAAAATAAACACACACACATGCATACACGTTCGTAAATATATTTATATATATATATTTTTGTGATTTATATTTTTTAAAGAAATAAACCTTTTATTTAACAACACGTATTGTTCGACCTTACTAATGTTGTAACTATGAATAGGAATGTGAACAATTAATATTAAATACTTAAAAATCACTTTCGCATGTGTAAATGAATTTTTTTAAATTTTATTCATTATTTTATCCTCTCTCTCAAATATATATAAAGCATAAAATTCAAAGTATTTTAATGTAAATAAATTTGTATATCAATTGACGTTGACTTCGATTTATTTTTTATTCGTCTTTAATCAACATAACATATGTATTATTTTTAACATAATATTAACATATTATTAAATCATATTTATTGTTTTGCATTTAAAATATTTATTCTTAAATCTGAAATCAAAAATATATATTCCTTAATAGTAAAAACTTTCTTTGACTATAAAACTCTATCGCAAAGTTATTCCACGGGTCACAAAATACGTCTAAATAAAACGTTGTACAATTAATTAATTTAAAACTTTTGGGTCAAAACACAGTTAATGCAAAACAACTAAAACAAAAAGGCCTGGGATATTCAGGGGTGCAAACAAATAAAAGGGAGGAAACTATAATTGAAATTCTTTTTGTTGATTAAGTTACCTCAGCCTTGACTTTTCTAGTATGTCAGCAATTCGTTGTTTGCGGAAGTGACGTCTTAATACACTTGAACCTGCGAACTGAAGGGAAGTGAACCGTTTCCTCTGCCCGGATATGAAGTCTTGATTGGATTCAGAAAGCATGTGGTTTTCGACAGGTGGAGTAAATGCGTTTTTCACTGGATATAGAACGTTTTTTTTTTTTTCTTCTTCTTAAATTCTATGACATGCATGGTGAGTTTTAAATTCACTTGGAATATAATTAAGTGATTTTAATGCAAGACTGAATTCTTGCCATATTAAAGCATTTCCTGCCTTAAATAATTTCGAAATTTTATCTCCAAAATAATTTCTAAAAAAAATTTAATCTCTTAATACCACAATGCTAATTTAAATATTTCCGGATTCAAAGAATTTTGTTTTGTTTGTTTTTGATTTCGAAGATCATTTCAAAAATTAATCATTTTTAATCAGTGAAAGTTTTTAAACAAATAGTGACTTCTTATTTTTACTTATCTGTACTGTATGAAATATTTGCTTAAAATAATTATGTAATCGAACTGATTTTAATATCACTTCATTTTATTTTGTTTTAAAAATTAATTGTTTACTTATTGAATTTTTGATGTTTGATAGTTCGATATAAAAATGTATATTAGGAAAGGAAATGACATTTCATTTTCCAGTTGTATGATTAAAATTAAGTTTATAAAATTTGTTTATTATGCTAAATTGCAACATAAAAAAAATTTCTTTATATCATATGAATTCGAATATTTCAAGGCCTTTTTTTAGGAAAAAGTGAAAAAAAGCTTGTTTAGAAAAGTCACATAACTTAGAAAAAGTTGGTTATATTGTACTTTTCATGAAATCAATCTAACAATTGGTTATTTTATAATTATTGAATTATGAATTTGTTTGATATTCATAAAACATTGAAAAATATGTCATCAACATCTCTGACATTAAAATACCACAGAAAATGGATAAATGGAGTCTGTTGATGTTACTGTCGATTGTTGCATTCATTAAGATCAGTTTGTCTCTATTTCCAAGATAGGTAATGTTTTTTTAGAACCTATTATTGGTTCCTTTATAGAATTAAATAGTTTTATAAATAGCTTGATTGGATTTTTAGTGAATTACGACCACTAATGAACTATCGTCTATTTATTATATGGCTTAATTCACGAAGATCTTGTCACCCATGTAGGCTATGCTGCTATATATATGTAGGGAAAATGTATATGTAGGAAAATAATCTATTTCATAATCCTACATGTTCAAAATATTTGAAATCAAAGAAATTCCGATTAATTTTATTTTATTTTGGTAAAATTCTCATTATATTTTTCTAATTCCATTTGTTAATTTTATTATAATGATTTATTTTATATAAACTTCTCTATTAAATATCATCTAGATAATTTTATTCATTTGACATTTTACTATGGCATTTACCATGATCTATTATAAAATAAAATAAATATTATATAATGTTTAGTAATCATATTATTATTTACCACAATGACAAATGAAAACACATTAACATTTTTATATGAATCTGCAATTAAATTTTTTTCAATAAAATATGCTGTATTTGTTATTAAATAAATGAAAAATTTATAATAAAATTAATAAACTACAAAATGTTACATGAAATAATTTTTAAGTAAAGAAGTCTTTTAAAAATGTGACTAAAATTTCTTTTAGTTTTCCATAAAACTATTTTTATTTAAAATTTCTTTTGTAACAAAATTATAATAAATCTTACATTGCTTACTGAAAAATTAATACAGATATAATGTAATCACATTTTATTTGTTACAATTTTGATGCATCGAAAATAATTTAAACTTAAAACTTACTACTCATAAAATACAGAAATAACTATAAATATGACATTATAATACTTACTTAATATAAAAACTATTTTAATGTATTCAAAATGATTGTTCTTCTTATAATAAATAAACATCCTTTCAACGGAAATAATAATTTAATTATGTTTGTTAATCAGTATGTAAACTTAAAAATAAACCACAGAGAATTTGAAGATGTGGATACTTAATGCTTTGAATATATTACAGTAACTTAGAATGAATTTGAATCCAAACAAAATATTTTCTGTAATAATTCAAAAAATAGACTGAAGATGAAAAATAGTTTTTGAAATACTGCTAGACAAAAATATTTATTATTACTGGAACTGATCAAAAATTAATATCCATGCTTTTTTATACTTAGCAAAATGTATCTATAACCAAAAAACCATAATGCGATTAAGTTGTAAGGTTGAAATAATCGACTGATCCAACGTAATCTTCTTATTGTATGGTTCAACCGAGACGAGGTAATGTGTTTTTATTTCTTGTTTCTCAATAATCCAAAGAATACTTAATAGGATTTAAATTTTACACGTGCAATAGTAAATAAATATATTTTATCTTTTCATTTAATGTATTAATTTATTATGAGTTAAAACAAAGTATTAAATAAAATAGCAATTTCTTGTTGGACTATTTAAGAAAGATAAGTTAATAATATTAGTAAAATTATTTCTCAGAGCAGTCTTTAACGCTAAAATCTACTAATATAAGATATCATGTATTATAATAAAATACAGATTCCACATTTCACTCATCTTGTTTGTTTAATAAGTCAATACAAAAATTAAATTATATTAATGATAATTATGAATAATACGAAGATACTTTTAAATTCATAGAACCCATATTATCAACTTTGTGATTTTTGAATTTCTAAATAACTTTGTTTTAAAAGCAATTTTTAAAAAGTGAACACATCTTTTAAAAAATTAATTTCTCATCAAAAGAATAAATTTTAACAAACAGCAACATTAACAACAAATTTTATAGAAAAGAATAATAATTCATGTATCCTAAGGAAATATCTACAAAATTATGATTACGTGAACAAAAATGGGTAAAAATTTGTAAAAGTTACACAATATATATTTAATATAATGCTGATTCAAAATATATGAAAATTAATACATTCATATTATTCATTTACTGTTATTGGACAAGTAGTTGATTGAGGACTTGAAAAGTGAACAGTTTCTGCAGGTGAAAACTTCGTAGTAAAATATCGAAATAGATGATGCCAAGTATTCATATCTGAAACATGACTATCTGAAGAATTATGATAACTGGCCATTGAGCGAATATAAGTCGGTCAGTGTTAATCTTATGTAAAAAAAATTATCAAGCATGTGTTCTCTAAATCGTAGATGTTGGAAAGCATATCATTAATATAATCGGCTTTTAGAAAGTGCAGCCAAGACAGAATTAGAACTTTAAGTGGAGCAAATGTTATGTTATGTTAACTCTAAGGAGGCACAGAACCTCTATACCTGCAGTAACTGGAAGACTGGTATTCAAATCAAGTTTGCGCAGAGGGCTTCATGAATTAGGATTGTGCACAAGACACCCAGCACTGTATATATCTCTCACACCATGTAATCGAACTGATAAATTCATGAGGCACACACACGTCAGTTGTGGTGTAAGTCAATAAGGGTCAAAATTATTATTTGTTTAGTTCAGATTTTATTTGCAAAGTAACTTGAAAAGAATTTTGGCCTGAAAGAAGCCGAGAACCTAATCTTATCCTAATCATATTCATGACAGAGACAATTTTGGATGATACGGTGTATGTAAGGGCAGACATCTCTATAAATTGTATACCATCCCAAGAAACACGGTTTCTGTTTACTTACACATAGATGAAATTCGTTTTTATATGGATGCTTTATTTACTCCTTCATTTTTAAAGGACAATAATGATAAATGACACTGCTCAACGATAATAATAATGACACTCCTTAATTTCGTAAGGAGACTATTCTCTCTGAATTGACCATCATGTTCTCTAATCTTATACTGACTGAACATGTTTGGGATGCTATAGACAGATATTTTTCAGCATTTAACCCATCTCTTTGCAACCCTTCGAAATACTTTGACATAATAATAGGCTTTTTCTGCTAACTGAGTCAATAATTTGTATCATTTTGAGCATAGAATTTGTGTATCGTGTTTTTTTGCTATTCGAGGTGTTAACATTCCATATTGAAACTGATCGCCCATAAAACTCGGATTTTACGTTTTCTAAGTACTGTGCTTTTTGGTTGTTCTTTTATATAATTCCAAGACCAAAAGTAATATCGCAAAAAGAATTTATATTAAAAGTAATATAAATTCTTTTTCTGTATGATTTATTTTTCAAATTTTCATTGAATTTTAATGATAAGAAATTTGAAAGATTTTTTTCCTAAATTTTTTTTTAAAACTAACGTGCTTTTGAGTGATATACAGTTGGAATATTAGAAAAAGACATTTAAAAAATGACAACCACTGTTAATAAGACAGTATCATTTAACCATTATTAAAAAGAACTCATATTTAATGCTATTCCTCATAAAAATGTGCATTTAACTTTTTAGAGAATCAACATTCTTTTTAGTAACAGAAATTTATTTATTTTAATAAAATAATTATAAACCATTTTCCAAATTTCCCAAACAACATTATTATAAAATACTTCTGTACGAAACCATATCACGTATTACTTTTATAGCTACTATTTATTGTTATAAATAATTATTTCTACTAATTTAGACAACGCTTAAAATTCAAACAATGATTAAATAATTTTCATTGGATATGAAAATTAAGGAATATATATCATCGTAGAATTTTTAATTGTTTAAATTCGAGATAAAGTGAATTTAAAAATCACTTTAATGGAAATACCCTTTTAAAGTTTCTAAATACTTTTAGAAATATATTCATGAATTTCGTGATTAAAACTATTTTGCTTTCAATTCGTTTCATAATTTTGTTTTTTTAAAAGGAAATTGCTGATAAATGCAAAATTTTTAATTTCTTTTGAAGTGTTTTCATACTTTGGCATTTTTAAACATACGTTATTCTCATAATTCATTGAAAATTTATTTAAAATTTAAGAAAAAGTAAAAAGACGAACTTATCATGTCATGTTGAATGTAATTCGTAAAAAATGTCCTGTACAAGTAGTAAAAAGAAGGGTAGCTATCATTTGTCTATTTTACATATTTAATTGATAATTATTTTTAATTATTGTGATAGAAGTTTAAAACAAATAAACATTTTAATATTAGAAAATACTTTATTTAATGCTTTCTATTCTACTACAGACAAGAAGACGGGTCATTTTTAAATAGCTTGTTAGTTTAGGACCAGTCTGCGGTTGGTACTAAATATTTTATTAAAATGCGCAAACCTATTTGTGAACTATTCGTTTTTAATTTGCTTGAAGTGCTTTCATACCTTGGCATTTTTAAACATAAATTACGACTCATCATTTTCATAATTTATCGAAAATTTATTTAAAATAAAGAAAATGTAAAAGATGAACTAATCATGTCAAATATTAAGATGTTGTATGCAATTCATAAAAAATGGCTTGTGTAAGTGTTAAAAAAGAATAACTATCATTTGTCTATTTTACATACTTAATTGATCAATATTTTGAAATATTTTTGATAGAAACATAAAATTTGACATAAACATTTTAATATTAGATTCTATTTTACTACAGACAAGAAAATGGATCATTTTTCAATAGCGTGATAGCTTAGGACCAGGCTACGGTTGGTAAATATTTTATTAAAATGAGCAAACCCATTTGTGAACTAATATTTTTAGGTATGAATATAAAACGATTCATAAATATTAACAGTATCTGTTTAACATCTATGGGCTTTGTATTCCATTAATTTATGCCGCGAATAGCCCATAGACGAGCGAATATTGTGTTTTGTAAGAACATGTTGGGATATCTGTAGCGCATTTGCATGTCATATAAAGAAAAACATTCCCGCCAGGCAGTCTTTCTATTGATGCTAGATGCTTTTTATACATACTGTCACTATTGCCATTGAATTTCCTCGTGTATGAAAGCAGTGTTTGAAAAAGCCGTTGCTATAGGTTTCAAACCTGAACTCTCATCTATGCTAATGGTGCACGTTACCACTGGAACACTTGCGTGGCAATATTAACCGTTTGTTCATTTTGTGCTAGTTACAATAAAAACCACACCAAATAATAAGACACTATAATATGTCAAAATTTTTTTTTATTTAAATTTAAAAAAATTAATAACATTTATTGGCGTATCAAAGTGTACTTTATTATTTTGTATGGATCTAACCTATTTATACATATATATATATATATATATATATATATGGCTTTCGAGAGAGTTATGTACTAGGTGCGTATGACCAGCAGCTTTCACGATATGGTAAATATAATATAAAGTATATAATATAAAAGTATAAATATTTTTCTTCTACTTCTACTTCTGATCTCCATAGCGTAAATAATAGTACAATGCGCAGCACTAGTAATAAGCCTGAGAGCTATATTTTGAACTCTATCAAGTTTTATTCCGTAGTCCGCTGAAGCAGTGATGGCGAGTTCACCACAGTAATCAGAACTGGGGTTATATAATTTTAAAGCAATCTTAGGCAGTAAGTCCCTTTTTTGGGAGCAGGGGATGATGGTCGAATGGCTAGTGCTGTGGCGCTCGGTACACTACAGGTTTCGTTTTCAAATC